>CAMOHE010049750.1:0-90685 GCA_946598075.1 Artocarpus hirsutus | reverse complement strand
TTTCAAACTCCAAACAGACTACCTCCACGGGTATTTGGGTGTGTCGTGTTTGTTCATATCCATGCTCACAGTCGAAGCAAGCTAGATCCTCGAGCTCTTAAGTGTGTGTTCATAGGATACTCCTCAACTCAAAAAGGCTACAAATGTTATCATCCATCTACCCGAAAAACTTATATTTCCAACGATGTCACATTTGTCGAAAGTGATAATTTCTTCCATCATTCTCCTCCTCAAGGGGAGACAACATTTACCTATGATGAGAAGAATGATGATGTTCAGGACCTGCTTGTGTCTAATCCTCCACATGTTCGCTAGGATTATGTTGCAAATGAACAATCACAGATACTTGTCCCTGCTTTAACTAAAAATACAACCACAGATACCCTTGAGCCTCAATCACCTCAAGAAAAGTCTCAATCACCTCCTAAAAATATAGTCGAGCCTCAATCACAGATTTTTTCTCAGAACTTCCCAAGACCGGCTAACCCGAAAGTCACCAAACCACTCCAAGTTTACTCACGAAGGAAGGAGTACATGACTGATCTAAGGCAAGCCCATGAGTCGGAGCCTGAGCTTGGAAAAGAAAATTCTCAAGAGAAAAACACCATCCAGGTAAACTCTCCTGTTCCTATGTTTGACAAAAAGGAATTAGAGTTGCCCATTGCAGTTCGAAAAGGTACCCGACAGTGCACACAACATCCACTCTCACACTTTGTCTCCTTTGACAAATTATCTACCACACATAAGTCCCTTCTTGTCCACTTAGATATAGTAACCATTCCCAAAACATTATCTGAGGCATTACGCAGTGAGGAATGGAAACGTGCTATGAAAGTTGAAATGGACGCACTTGAGAAGAATAGAACATGCGAAGTGGTTAAGCTGCCGAAAGGAAAAAAACTAGTAGGGTGCAAATGGGTGTTCTCCGTAAAGTACAATGCAGATGGGACTCTTGAGCGGTACAAAGCGAGACTGGTGGCGAAGGGCTATACTCAGACCTTTGGAGTGGACTATCAAGAAACTTTTGCCCCAGTGGCAAAAATAAATACAGTAAGAGTTTTATTGTCTTTAGCAGCTAATTTCGAATGGACTTTGCAGCAGTTCGACGTCAAGAATGCATTCCTACATGGAGATCTCAAAGAAGAAATCTATATGGAGATCCCACCAGGATTTAGTACCGGTAAAGAAAATATGGTGTGCAAATTGAAAAAGGCATTATACGTACTGAAGCAGTCACCAAGAGCATGGTTCGGCAGATTTACAAGAGCGATGTTAACAATAGGATACAAACAGAGCCAAGGTGATCACACTCTATTCATAAAGTTTTCTGCTTCAGGGGGAGTCACGGCACTTATTGTATATGTAGACGACATCGTTGTCACTGGGAATGACCAAAAGGAGAGAGAGAGACTTAAGGATAAGTTATCCAAGGAATTCGAGATGAAGGATCTTGGTAGGCTAAAGTACTTCTTAGGAATCAAAGTTGTCCATTCAAAGGAAGGAATCTTCATTTCACAACATAAGTATGTGATCGACTTGTTGAAAGAGACAGGAAAAATAGGTTGCAGGCCAGTTGAAACACCCATTGAGCCGAATCACAAGCTCGGAGAAGCTGTTGATGATGAACTGGTGGACAGAGGATTGTATCAAAGACTTGTTGGGAAGTTAATCTATCTTTCACATACAAGACCTGATATAGCTTATGCCGTCGGGGTTGTGTGTCAATACCAAAACCCAAAAGAAGTCCATCTCCAAGCGGTCAATAGAATTCTTCAATACTTGAAGTCGAGTCCCGGATGAGGATTACTCTTCAAGAAGGGAGCTAGTATGAACTTAGAAGTGTACACAGATTCAGACTATGCGGGATCAGTTTCAGACAGGAGATCAACCTCAGGTTATTGTATATTCCTGGGTGGAAACCTAGTCATATGGAGGAGCAAAAAGCAGCCAGTAGTTGCAAGATCAAGTGCAGAGGCAGAGTTTCGTGCCATGGCTCTAGGAATTTGTGAATTGTTATGGTTGGGAATAATTCTAAAGGATCTTGGAATTTCAGTTGAAAAGCCGATGAGGTTGTATTGTGACAACAAATCAGCCATCAATACTGTGCATAATCCAGTACAACATGATCGCACTAAACACATGGATATAGATCGACACTTCATAAAAGAGAAGCTTGATGGTGGACTAATATGCACTCCATATGTCTCTACAGGAGGACAATTAGCAGATGTACTAACAAAAGGATTAGCCAACCACACATTTCAGAAGATTATCAGCAAGCTGGGAATAGAAAACATCTATTCTCCAACTTGAGGGGGAGTGTCAGAGAATATTGAGTGATTCTAAAAATATTGAGAAATTATGTCGGAGAATATTGAGTGATTCTAAGAATATTGAGTAATAATTTCTTGATTTAGTCAAATGTATATCTTTATGATCTTGTACCATATATAGGCTGATTTGATTAGGATTATTTTTTATTAGAATTATTTTTAGAGATACAATTGTATCCTATCTTGCTTTCCTTTTATGTTCTTACTTTTTTGGCCTATAAAAAGGCTGCTGTAATGTGCTGAAGAAGAATAAGATCATTGTCTAATTCCCAATCTTTGTGATATTTAGCAATTACTATTATCTAGGAGATTTGTTAGGAGAATTGTTAGGATTTTCTTTTTAATCACTAGATGAATAATCTCCTATAAAAGGGGTTGTATTGTATGTTAATATTTAGAGGAATAAAAATAAAACCTATATTTAGAGGAATAAAAATAAAACCTTTCTCAATTTCCTCATGATATCCGAGCCACTCTTGGAGACCTAAAACAATTTACTTATGGTGAAATACGGGATGGCTACAGAAAGAATTAGCTCTTCTTCCACCACCTCCGATGTCACCTCTCATCATGAATCCACGGTTTCCAACTCCAGTGGAATGGTAGAGGGAAGTCAAATCCTTATCACAGGGCACAAACTCAATGGGAACAATTATCTCCAATAGTCTTAATCCGTTATGATGTTCATATGTGGCAAAGGAAAGAACGACTACTTATCTGGAGCAGCAGCCCCTCCAAAGGCAGATGACCCAAGGTTCAAAAGCTGGAAATCAGAAAACAGTATGGTTATGTCATGGTTAATTAATTCCATGACTAACGAAATAGGAGAAATTTTCTTCTCTATAAGACAACAAGAGAAATCTAGGAAGTAGTGAGGGAAACTTACTCAAATAAGGAGAATACCTCAGAGCTGTTTGAGATAGAAGGCATCCTACATGATCTACGGTAAGGAGACTTGACAGTGACCCAATATTTCAACACCCTTACACGCTATTGGCAGCAAGTAGATATGCATGAAGAGCTTTCATGGAGTTTCCCTGAAGATGGAGCCAGGTATAGGCAAATTGTTGAAAAGAAAAGACTATACAAATTCCTATTTGGGCTCAACAAAAATCTTGATGAAGTTCAAGGAAGAATTCGGGGGATGAGACCACAACTCGGCCTTCGAGAAGCTTTTTTAGAAGTTCGGAGAGAAGAAAGTAGAAAAAAGGTGATGCTGGAAACACAAACTGTCACACCTCAAGTGGAAAATTCAGCCCTTGTTGTTCGTGGCCCTTAGAATCAAGGCACTGACAATCGGCAGAAGAAGGAACGACCGTTTTGTGAACATTGCCGCAAGCCCGGTTACACCAAGGAGATATGTTGGAAGTTTCATGGAAAACCAGCGGATTTGAAGCACTCATGCCCACAGAACAGAGGCAACACTACAATCAGAGAAGAAAAACATGTACCAGCCGAGTCCAACCCTTTTAGCAAGGAGCAGCTGGAAATTTTAAAGCAACTAATCGAGCAGTCACGGGCAGCCGATTCAACCATGACAATTGGAACCGGATCCTTAGCGTAAAAAGGTAATTCTGAAAGTGCCCTAAGCGCTTGAAAAGATAATTTGAATTCCTGGATTGTGGATTCAGGAGCTACCGATCACATGACTGGAGATAGAGAGGCTCTAACAAATTTCATCCCATGTCATGAGAACATAATGGTCAGCATAGCAGACGGATCACTCTCTTAAGTGATTGGAACCGGTTCAGTACAAATCTTAAAAGATCTAACACTCAACTTTGTCCTTTTAGTGCCTCGATTAAACTGCAATTTACTATCAATGAGTAAACTGACTCGGGATCTCAATTGTGTCACCAAATTTTCCTCAAATTCTTGTGAATTTCAGGTCTTGGACTCGAGGAAGATGATTGGCAATGCTAAGGAGCGCTCGGGGCTCTATTTACTGGAGGCAAATGATTCTTCTGAAAGGAAAGGTTATAATACTGATTGTTTAGTGTTTGAGTCAAGATTCAACTCCTGTTTTTTAAAAAATGGACAATCCTATTATGATATGGCACTATAGGTTAGGACATCCAAATTTTATGTATCTCAAGAAACTTTTTTCGTCTCTTTTCAATAATAAAAGTCCGAATGAGTTTCATTGTGAAATTTGTCAATTTGGAAAGCATGTTCGAAATTCTTATCCCAACCTATCATACAAAGAATCACAACCCTTTTCATTAATCCACAGTGATGTGTGGGGACCGTCTAGAAATATCACTGGATCTCGTTGGTTTATAACGTTTATAGATGATCACACTAGACTTACATGGGTTTTCCTAATGAAAGAAAAATCAGATGTAGGTCCGATATTTCAAAAATTCAACAATATGGTTCAAACTCAATTCCAAACCAAAATACAAATTTTGAAAACGGACAATGCAAAGGAATATTTTGCTTCCATTCTTGGTAAATACCTAATAAGTCAAGGAATAGTTCATCTAAGCTCTTGTGTTAATACACCTCAACAAAACGGTGTAGCCGAAAGAAAAAACAGACATCTCCTTGAAGTAGCCCGATCCCTCATGTTCTCTGCACATATACCTAAACAATTTTGGGGGGAAGCCATACTCACTGCAACCTACCTCATAAACAGAATGCCCTCTTGAGTCCTAAAATTTCAGACCCCATGCCAAACCCTACTCAAAACATATCCAACACACATCTCATATCCTCCATCCCTCTCAAAATATTTGGTTGCTCTGCTTTTGTACATATTCATAGTCAACATTGAGGAAAACTTGATCCTAGAGCCATTAAATGCATTTTCTTGGGGTATTCCTCTTTTCAAAAAGGATACAAATGTTATTCTCCAACTACAAAGAAATTTTATAACTCCATGGATGTTATATTCTTTGAACACCAGTCATATTACCCCAAATCTGACATTCAGGGGGAGAGTAGTTTCACGAAGGAATATCAATTTTGGGATGTCATTACAAAGACCAATGATTTATATATTTCCCACGCTTCATCAAATCCAGTCAATACCTAGATTGAAACTGTCCCTATCCAACAAGATGAACTCATAATCCCAAACCTTGTTGATCCACCTGCAGAAGTCTCTAACTGTGATTCACCTGAAGCATCTAAATCGTCACATATTTCTTCTCCAACCAATGTTCAGCCAAGTGAAATCCCTAGTCTCCGTTCCCTAGACATTACTCAATCCAAACACAACAAAGACCTTATCACCTATCCTAGAAGAAAAAAGAACCAAAGGGAGATAGAGCACCAAGTACCACTTAAGCAGATCCAAGAATTGGAACCGGATTCAAGATCAATAGATCCACAAGGTAATTCTAATCCTGAGTCTTCCAATGATAGTAATCTTCCTATTGCAATAAGAAAGGGTGTTAGAGAATGTACAAAGCATCCAATCTATAACTTTGTGTCATATCAAGGGCTTTCTAATAAGTACAGGGCATTTGTGGCAAGTTTTTGGATCAAACACAGATTCGTAAATCCATACAAGAAGCTCTCACAATACCAAAATGGAAGGCTGCTGTTGAAGAATAAATTCGAGCACTAGAGAAAAATGGAAATGGAAGATCATTGAACTACCACTTGGAAAACGACTTGTAGGATGCAAATGGGTCTTCACAATTAAATACAAAGAAGATGGAAGTGTTGATCGATTCAAGGCTTGACTTGTTGCAAAAAGTTTCACACAATCCTACGGAATTGATTATGAAGAAACCTTTGCTCCTGTAGCCAAATTGAATACTGTTCGAGTTCTCCTATCTCTAGCGGCAAATTTAGACTGGCCACTTCATCAATTAGATGTCAAAAATGCTTTCCTCAATGGAGACCTAACAGAAGAAGTTTATATGAGCATTCCTCCTGGATTTGAAACACAAGCAACAATCAACAAAGTCTGTCAACTAAAGTGATCCTTGTACGGACTCAAACAATCTCCAAGAGCCTGGTTTGACAGATTTACAAGAGTAATCAAGCAGTATGGCTATCTACAATGTCAGATAGATCACACTCTCTTTGTTAAACATTCACCTGAAGGAAGGATTACCATTCTTATCGTTTATGTGGATGATATTAATTTAACAGGAGATCATATGCAGGAGATAAGCACACTCAAAAGCCTACTAGCCAAAGAATTTGAAATCAAAGATTTGGGAAACCTCAGGTACTTTCTTGGAATGGAAATAGCTTAGTCAAAAGCAGGAATCTCAGTTTCTTAAAGAAAATATGTTCTGGATCTTCTGAAAGAGATTGGAATGATCGAATGCAAGCCCGCTAACAATCCTATGGGCTCAACAATTAAATTAGGAACCAAAGAAGACTGTGCACCAGTAGATGAAGGCAGATATCAAAGACTTGTAGGAAAACTTATATATTTATCCCACACAAGACCAGACATTGGTTTTTCGATTAGTGTGGTGAGTCAATTCATGAACAATCCGAATGAAGAACACATGGAGGCAGTTTATAGGATCCTGAGGTATTTAAAACTAACACCAAGAAAGGGTTTGTATTTCAAGAAATCAACAGACAAAGGTATAAAGATATACAGTGATGCTGATTGGGCAGGATCGGTAACAGATCAAAGATCAACTTCTGGCTATTGCACATTTGTATGGGGAAACCTAGTCACATGGCGTAGCAAGAAACAGTCTGTTGTGTCAAGAAGCAGTGCAGAAGCCAAATTTAGAGCAATGGCACATGGTATATGTGAAGGAATGTGGCTGCGAAGACTCTTAAAGGAGTTAAGGTTTGATGTTGAAGAACCTATGAAGATATTTTGCGACAATCATTCAGCTATAAGCATCGCGAAGAATCCTGTGCATCACGATAGGACGAAGCATGTGGAGATCGATTGACATTTCATAAAGGAAAAGATCGAAGAAGAAGTAGTCAAGTTACTACATCTACCAACCAGTCTTTAGACAGTTGACATCCTCACCAAGGCTCTACCAAGAAAGAACTTTGAAGATTTAAACTCCAAGCTAGGCTTAATTAACATTTACAGCCTAGCTTGAGGGGGAGTGTAGAATATTGTAGGATAATATGTATAGCTGTCAGATTTGATGATTAGTATCCTAGGATATTCTTGAGATTATGGGCTGATTTGATGTTTTTGTGATTTCTAGCAATTACTATTATCTAGGAGATTTGTTAGGAGAATTGTTAGGATTTTCTTTTTAATCACTAGATGAATAATCTCCTATAAAAGGGGCTATATTGTATGTTAATATTCAGAGGAATAAAAATAAAACCTTTCTCAATTTCCTCAATCTTCATATGCAATTCCATGGGAGAGAAATGCAACTCGTTGTGCTTTATCTCAGAGAAAACACAACCTGAAGAAAATGGGAAGCCTAGCCTTTTCTCTGGATCTAGTTGGGTTGCTACTGGGTGTGAAGACGGAACTGTGAGGTTGACTAGGTTTGGCTATAACTATCTTTATAGAATCCGACTTAAACATTGGTGCGCATTTCAGCTTGAGTATATGGCTTTGAGATAGTGAACTTAGCTAATTTGTTCTCCTGAGCAAATGCAGGCCTTAAATTTGTAATTTATCCCTCTCCCCCTCCCTTACTTTCGTCGTGCAACTATTTCATGTCTTTTATGCAACTGATATGGTATCAGTTTTTTCGCATGGTTTGCTGATTGTCACATGGTTTACTAGGTATTTTGCTAGTGTTGGAAGTTGGTCAGAATCAAAATTGCTGGGGGAGCATGTTGGTGGTTCAGCGGTGAGGTCAATATGCTCTGTATCAAAGATACATGTACTTTCAGCAAATATGACCAACGTACCTGATAGTGGAAAGGGACATATTTCCTCTGAAGATGGCAAAGAGTTTCCACTTCTATTAGCGGGCCCTAACTTCTTGGCTACTAAGAAATAGGAAGCTATCCAAGATGGAAGACAAAATTGCCGGCGAGCAACATAATGCAACTGGAAATGGTAGTCTACTGGAAACATCATCTTCCATGACATTCCAGTGGCTTTCCACTGATATGCCATCGAAGTATTCTAGTTCTAACAAATTTTCCAAAAACTCTGGAGAGCTAAATGATGTATCTGAAAATAAATCTAGTATTCAAGAAACTGAAGGGGAAATTTGCAGTTGAAATCCTTAAATAGAGCCAAATGTGAAAATGATTGGAGATACCTGGCTGTCGCTGCTTTTCTTGTTAAATGCGCCGGTTCCAGGTAGTTGGAACTTCGTAATGTTTCTTCTTGCTTATTATTTTTATCTTGAATCTAATGCAAGTTTTCATATTCTTTGATTCCTTTGAGGTTGACTGTCTGTTTTTTTATATTCTTTGATTCCTTTCAGGTTGACCGTCTATTTTGTTGTTGTCGCTTGTTCAGACGCCACACTAGTGTACGTGCGCTAGTTTTGCCCCATAGATTATGGTATTTATAAGAAACATATATTTTTCGACCACTTCACCCACTGATTTTCATTTGCCTTTTTAGTGATTTTTACTTAGGCTGTCTTACTGGCATTCTTTTTTTTTTTTTTTTTTTTTTCTCTCATCACATTGCAAGTTTGATGTGGCGTTGCTAGTACCTCTATCATCACCAGTTCTAGCGTTGCAGCATGTCATTATTCCCACACGTCTGCCTACTGAAAGTGAGCCCATTTTTGGAAAACTAGGATTTGGAAGTTAGCAGATTTCCATGCATCAGTTGCATCTCAAGTAGTTAGAGAAAATTCATTAAGTTGGGATAATCTGGAAATACTCAAACAATTTGCATTACGGTATAACTTTTCATGTTTTTTTGGTCAACATCACGTCTATCTGGTAATTACTTCGGCTATATATAAAGGCCCACTGGCGGAGCCAGGTTTTCATGAGTGGGGGCTGGTGCTCCCACTCATTTTTATAAATTTAAATTTTAAGCCCTAATTTGTAATTTAAAACTTTAGTTATGTCTTTATTTTGAAAGAAAATTGCAATCGTGCCCTTACAGAATCGAAATATAGTGTTGTGCTCTTAATAAATAACTTAAATGTATTATTGTGCCTCCACAAAATAATTAAATTTGTTGTTATACCCCTATTTCGCAGGAACAATCACAATTATGTCCCAATCAATCATTGAAATGTATAGTTACATATTTTAATTCAATAAAATACCATTTCTAATTTTTATATAGTGCCCTCACTAAGAAGAACTTCTGGCTCCGCCACTGTAAAGGCCTATCCAATATGCAAGTCTAAATGTTGGATTAATGTGGTCTTGGTTGTTTTGTGAATATATCCCTTTTCTGACTCAAGGATTTTAATTGCTACAGTCACATATAATTTTACTACACGTATACAATCTTTCAGTTTGTATGTCTAGAATATTATCTATTGAGGGGATACCTAGAAGGGCAAGTGACCATTGACTTGAATATTTCTTGTTAAAAAAGGAGTTTTTCTGAAATTGATCAGTATTTTTCCCTCACTAAAGAGTCTTTACACGGGTTCCTCATATAGGAGGAAATACAAGAGTAAAAAAGAGAAACTAAGAAAAGATGGTAATTATCTACTAATAATTTGTTGATTAGCTGTCTAAATCTTATCTAATCTTATCTAATCTTTTTTCCTAATTTACAAAGTTGACTTATCCAAGACATAAATTGCAAATTACAAAGTTGACTTATCCAAGACATAAATTACAAATCACAATCTCCTAAAATCTTTACTTTTCCACACTCCCCCTCAAGCTGGTTTGAAGATATCTTCCATAGCCAGCTTGCCAATTAGGTTTTTAAACTACCTTGTAGGTAGTCCTTTTGTAAGAATGTCAGCTACTTGTTCGGTAGTAGGAATGTATGGCATGCAAATCAGCCCTCTCTCAATTTTTTCCTTAATGAAATGCTTATCAACTTCCACATGCTTTGTCCTATCATGAAGCACTGGATTGTGAGCAATGGAGATGGCTGCCTTATTGTCGCAATACACTCTCATAGGCAATGGATTAGAAACTTTTAATTCTTCAAGAAGTCTCTTAATCCACAATGCTTCACAAATTCCATGAGCAACTGATTTGAATTCTGCCTCGGCACTGCTTCTTGCTACCACATTCTGTTTTTTGCTCCGCCAAGTGACAAGGTTCCCTCCGATAAACGTACTGTAACCTGAAGTTGAACGTCTATCAGAGATGCTTCCAGCCCAATCTGCGTCAGTATACGCTTCTACCTGCAAATCTCCACGTCTTTTGAACAGCAAACCATGGCCAGGGGTTCTTTTCAAGTATCGGAGAATCCTATACACAGCATCAAAGTGCTCTTGACCAGGTGAATGCATAAATTGGCTAACCATGCTTACTACAAAGGCTATATCTGGGCGTGTATGTGACAAATAAATCAGTTTGCCTACCAAGCTTTGACATTTTTTGATATTCAGGACGTCCTCAGTTTTAGCTGGTTGTAGTTTGATGTTGGATTCAATTGGTGTCTCAGTTGGTTTGCAACCCAAAAGTCCAGTCTCACCAAGTAAATCAAGAACATACTTTCGTTGATTTACAAAAATGCCTTCTTTTGACCGAGCAAATTCCATCCTGAGAAAGTACTTCAATGCACCCAAATCTTTGATCTCAAAGTCAGCTGCAAGTCTCCTTTTTAGTCTTTCTAGCTCTTCTCTGTCATCACCTGTCAAAACAATATCATCTACATAGACAATTAGGATTGCAATTTTGCCTTCAGAACTATGTTTGTAAAACATAGTGTGGTCAGCTTGACTTTGACAGTAGCCACAACTCCTCACCGCCTTTCCAAATCTATCAAACCAAGCCCTTGGGGACTACTTAAGACCATACAAGGACTTCTTTAATCTGCAGACTTTATTCGGCCCCATTTTTTCTTCAAATCCAAGTGGTGGACTCATAAAAACCTCCTCTTCAAGATCCCCATTCAGAAAGGCATTTTTTACATCTAACTGGTGTAAGGGCCAGTTATGATTTACGGCCAAGGACAATAACACTCTGATTGAGTTTATTTTGGCTACAGGAGCAAAGGTTTCTTGGTAATCAATCCCATAAGTCTGAGTGAACCCTTTTGCTACTAATCTCGCTTTATATCTTTCTATACTCCCATCAGCTTTACACTTAACTGTGAAGACCCACTTGCATCCTACTGCCCTTTTTCCTTTAGGTAAATCAACAATCTCCCAAGTACTACTTCTTTTCAAAGCATTCATCTCCTCCATCACTGCTAATTTCCAATTCGAATCATCAAGAGCTTCCTGAATATTTCTTGGAACAAATAGATGTGAAATTTTTGAGGTGAAAGCCCTATGTTTGTCGAAAAATTTTTTGTAAGAAAGATATTTGGCAATGGGATATCTAGGGTACTTTGTACAAGTTCGAGTTCCTTTCCTAATAGCTATAGGAATATTAAAATCTGGTGAGTCAGAAGAACCAATAGAAGAAGGTTTAGGAATAGGATTACCTGTGATATCCTGAGACTCAGTTCCTGAGGGTTGAGATTGGTCAATTCCAAGTGTAATAGACTGATTTTGACTATTTTGATGATATTTTTTCCGAGTATAAACCAGAGGCTCAGTGTTGGGTTTTTTTGAACCCTGTAGTAGTGATTCTCCCCCTGTTTCTGTCAAAATAGTACTTGGCAATGTATAATTAGGATTTCCATTATTTTCAACAATTTTTATTTGTTCCTCACTTAATTCTTCGGGAATGGTAATAGGGAGAGAAATATCAGGTGAATTGAAAACCAAATTTGGTAAAGAATTAGGACATAAGTCCCAAAAATTTTCTTCAACTATCTCATTTTTCTCCCCTGAAGAGAATTTTTGTGAAAGTATGATTTGTTTTCGAAAAAGGTCACATTCATACTGACATAAGTTTTTCGTGTTTGAGGATTATAGCACTTATATCCCTTCTTATTAGGAGCATATCCTATGAAAATACATTTTTCAGCTCGAGGATCAAGTTTGGACCGGTCTTTATTGGGTATATGTACAAATGCAATGCATCCAAATACTTTTAATGGTAATTCTGAGTATAATTTGGAAAAAGGAAAATTTTTTTTGAAGTTTTCTAATGGTGTGCTATACTTTAAAACGCGTGTAGGCATCCTGTTAATCAAATAACAGGCTGTTAGCACAGCTTCTCCCCAAAGATATTTTGGGGTATTCATTGAAAACATAATAGCACGAGCCACTTCAAGTAAATGTTTATTTTTTCTCTCAGCAATTCCATTTTGCTGAGGGGTATCTACACAAGTTGATTGATGATGAATTCCTTTTTCTTTCAAAAAATTTCCCAAAAATTTATTAAAATACTCGGTTCCATTATCAGTATGCAGAACACTAATTTTTTCTTGAAACTGTGTTTCAACCATTGTATAAAAATCTTTAAAAAGTTTTTCAACTTCAGATTTTTCACTTATTAGATAAACCCAACATAGACGAGTATGATCGTCTATAAATGTAACAAACCATTTTTTCTTAGAAATAGTAGTGACTTTAGAAGGTCCCCAAACATCACTGTGTATTAAATAGAAAGGTTTTGAAGGAATATAACCTTTTGGCTAATAAGTGGAACGATGACTTTTTGACAAATAGCAACTTTCACAATAAAAAGAGGAATGTTCCAAACTCTTAAATAAAGCAGGAAATAAATGTTTAAGATAAGGAAAACTTGGATGTCCTAATCTTAAATGCCAAAGCATTATTTGTTCATAAGCAGAATTAGAACTAACACTACTGAGGCCCTGAGCCTTTTTATTACTGGAAACGACATCATCAAAGTAGTAAAGCCCATCTATTAACTTAGCACTGCCAATCATCTTCCCCAAGTTCTGGTCCTGAAATTCACAATGAGAATCACGAAAGATTATGTGACAGTTAGAATCCTTGGTCAATTTACTCACAGATAAGAGGTTACAGGCTAATTTAGGAACATGAAGGACTGATTTAAGGCTTATATTATCAGATAATTTGACCATACCTTCTCCTGCAACAGGCGTGAAACTACCATCTGCAATTCTAATTTTTTTATGACTTGAACATGGTAAATAGGTATTAAACAGGTTTGAACAATTGGTCATATGGTCGGAAGCTCCGGAATCAATAATCCAAGGGGTAAGATTTGAACAAGAAAGGGCTTTGGGTTCACTACCTGTTTGTGCCAAAGAGACATTCGGAATTCCAGATGGGGAATTGGACTTTAGCAGCTTCATGAGGTGATCAATCTGCTCTTTACTAAAGGGGTTTGCTTCAGCTTCATTCGCAGTGGGAATTGATCGGCTATTTTTGTCATTGGGTCTATTATTTTTCCAATTTGGCGGCTTCCCATGTATCTTCCAGCACGTTTCTCTGGTATGGCGTGGCTTATTACAGAAATCACACCAAACCCGTGGCTTTTCCTCAGTTTTTCGTTGGAAACTGGTTGCTCTGTTTGCAGTATTTTCCGTAGTGAGAAGAGCAGAGGTTTCCACTGGGACAATAGCAGTTTTCTTCCCCAACATGACATGCCTGCGGCTTTCCTCCCTTCGAACTTCAGCAAATACCTCTCCAATAGGGGAAAGTGGAGTCCTGCCTATGATTCGGCCTCGAACTTCATCAAATTCCACGTTGAGTCCAGCAAGGAATTTGTAGATACGATGAGCCTCCATAGTCCGCCTATGATGTTCAGCATCCTCTGTGGACTTCCATTCATAGTCGTTAAAAAGATCAAGGTCCTGCCAAAGACGTTTTAGAGAATTGAAGTATTTGGTAACAGAATCCTCTCCCTGCCGTATTTCACCAAGCTTCAAGGTAAGCTCATATATCTGAGACTGATTTCCTAAATCAGAATACATTTGATTTACACTGTCCCAGAGTTCTTTGGCTGTCAAAAAACAGAGATAATTGGAGCTGATGTCTTCATCCATGGAGTTTACTAACCAGGTCATCACCATTGAGTTTTCTGCATCCCACGTTGCAAATGTTGGGTCTTCTGATGCTGGCACCTTCTTTTCTCCTGTAAGGTACCCAATTTTTCCTCTTCCTCTGATGTACATTCTAACGGATTGAGACCACCGTAGATAGTTGTCGCCATTAAGGCGAATAGTGGTAATTTGGACAAAGTGAGAGTCGGTATTTGGGTTTTGAATAGCAGGGGTTTGAATTGGCTGTGTCATGACCGGTGGGATTGATTCAGAAGAAATTTCAGACATGGTTAGGATGAAAAGGAATTGATAACTATTCTAGAATGGCTCTGATATTGTGTTAAAAAAGGAGTTTTTTTGAAATTGATCAGTATTTTTCCCTCACTAAAGAGTCTTTACACGGGTTTCTCATATAGGAGGAAATACAAGAGTAAAAAAGAGAAACTAAAAAAAGATGGTAATTATCTACCTAATAATCTGTTGATTAGTTGTCCAAATCTTATCTAATCTTATCTAATCTTTTTTCCTAATTTACAAAGTTGACTTATCCAAGACATAAATTACAAATCACAATCTCCTAAAATCTCTGCTTTTCCACATTTCTCCGCTTAGTATTGCATCCTCCAGTTACAAATATACATGATATACGTACTAACTTTATAAATTTTGACTTTTTTATTTGTTATTTTTGTCTTTGATTTCACAGAGAACATTCAGTGTAGAAATGCGTATATCCCCATTAGTGGAGCTACTGATGGGAGTATCTCCCTCTGGGATGTAACTGGCAATGTCGAAGCGTTTACGCTGCGGATATCAGTTCTTCAAGTTCATCGACTATTAGAAACAACCACGTACAGGAAGGGGAGTCAGGGCGGATGATGGTGGGAATTCCTCGGTAGCAGCATGACAAAAAACAGAGCAGAGTTGGAATCAGTCACCGTAGGTTCTGGAGCGGGTGCTAATTATGATTTTATAACTCATCTTACACAGGGGAACTTACCGATGGAAAATAGTTCAGGAAATAGCCTAATGGCTTTTTCTCAAGCTAATCATATTTCCTCCAACAAGTCTATGGATGATTTCTTATTTGAAATATGTCCTGTACATGTATTGGAAGGCGTTCACCCATCTGTTGTCAATGGTCTTCACATTTCAGATGTGAAAGGTTTCCATAATTCTTTTGATGGTGGTTTTCTTTACCACGTACTTAGTGGGGGTGATGATCAAGCCCTGCACTGTCTTAAATTTGAATTGGCATTACCATTAGCAGGACAGGAAGATGAGGTAAGCATGCTGCAAATGAAAAATTTAGTCACTGGACTTGGAGATGAAAAGAACTTTGTTCAGTCCTGCCAATACCATAACAGGAGTTATAATGTCAGATTCTTTGGTCGTGATAAGGTCCTCTCAGCTCATACCTCTGCTGTAAAAGGTAAAATTTGAGTTAAACCCCTTCAATTAGATCTATTAATGTTGGCAGAGTATGCTTATCGAGCTTCTAGGTTCCTTTGTTTTACCAAAGTTTAATTTCATGCAGGTATTTGGACGGATGGTTCTTGGGTGTTTTCTACTTGTCTTGATCAGCGTATCCGGTGCTGGTATCTTGAGGAGCAAGGTAAACTAATTGAGCATGCTGCTGTAATCATTAGTGCGCCGGAGCCAGGAGCATTGGATGCTAGAGTCTACAGCCAGTGAGTAAACATGCTTAAGTAGAACCCACTTTAACATTCCTCCTAATGTTTAGTATTTTTCCATTTAAACAATAGACTTTTGTATCATGGAAGTTGCCAACCGTGTACTATCTATGTTTTATTTACGGGCTATTATCAGATTGCAGTAGCGGCAAGAGGAATGCAAATGGCTGAGTTCTCTGCATCTTGTAACCTAAATTGACGAGTGTAAGAGAACAAACTGTTCTGCTATTTTTCATCCTGTTAATTATTTCTGGCATCCTATCATGGGTACTTTCATGACCCAGATACTGGTCTACCAAAAGTGTCTACTTTGTATGTTGTCATCAATTCATTGATTGTGCTAATTTATTTATTCTTTTTCAGTTGCAAGATACTGAAACTCTGTATTGATTTCTGACCTCTTTGAGAAGGGCTTTTTAATGCCTAAAACTACGCTAGATTGAGGGCAGCCAAATTTGTAATATTTTCAGGTTGGCTTACAAATCTGAGTTATGAAGTGTGCTTTAAAGTGGAATTTTCTGAGGTTTCTTCCAATTATAGCATACTAATTTTCTTCATTGTGCATATAATGAAAATAAGTTACATGGCACGAAGAATATGTGCATCATTTTTTTTTTTTTATTTCTATCTTCCTTCTATACGTGTGACTAGGTGGTTTTTACTTCCCAGGTACGAACTTGGTGGCGTAAGCCCATGCATTGTTGTTAACAGGGTCGGCAAGGTGGTCATCAAGATTTTCGAGGGGACCCTTTCCAGTTTCTATGGCCTGTACAAAAAACCCAAGCATGGAGAACATGGCAAGTTTTCCATTCTTGGGTTCTTTCACCTTGAGCTCTGCAAATGCCTCAGGGTCATCTGCCAGTCCCAAAGGATCGAAGCTGCCTCCTGGGTAGGCAGAGGGTCAGTTACCTCTCTGTGGGTTCCTCCTGCAATACGGTATCCCTCAACCACACCCATTAGGATAACTTGGGTTGCCCATATTGCTAAAATGCTCTGCACATGAATAAGGCTTGGGTTTCCTAGGTAATCAAGACCACTCTCACTAAATATCTGAGCACCAGCTTTGAACCAAACTGCTTCCCCAAACTTGACTCCATTTCCGGAAAGAAGCTCTGGGAAGACACAACCCAGAGCCCCAAGCATTGCCCATCTGGAATGAATGGCCTCAAGCTCCCTATTCCTGGCAAAAGTTTCAGGGTCTGCAGATAACCCTGCAGTATCCCACCCATAGTCACTGGGGAATACGCCAGTTAGGTAAGATGGCGATTCGCCAGAGAATGGTCCAAGGTACTTGACACGGTCCGGGCCATACCAGGGACTTCCAGATGAAGCAATAGGCTTTCCTGCTGTCTTCCTCATCGAGACTCTACCACTGCTTTGGGCGGTCGAGAACCCAGTCCCCGTTATTGAAGGAACGGCGTTGCGTGTAAATGGAGACGAAAGAGCTATTGTTGCCATTTGTAGACCTTTTTGGAGAATGGATCTGTGGGTGTTTAGGAGCTTTAGAGAGTTTTTCTAGTGACCGAATGTGGGATGCGAGCTTCCTTTCTTATATGGGATCCGGAGAGGTCCACCATCCTATTTATGTGGATCTTCAGCCTTTTTTTTTTTTTTTATTGGTTCACGTAATGACGGCTGCGCTTCAAAGTATCCACTTCAGCTCCTCATCCTATGAATGAGGCCTACCTAGATTCTGTTAAAATCTTATGGACTTGAACCCCCCGGCCCTGGACGCAATTTAAGTTGTGGTAGAAGAATTTTAAGAGCTGAACAATGGTCATATCTCAACTGAGGCGTTACCTTTTTACTGGTTTTTGATTTTCAAGGTGGTTTCTAAGTTGGTTAATACAATAGTAATGAAACAATAGGGCGGGGCAAATGCGGCTTGGGACAAAATAGGACAAAGCAAATGAAGTACGAATTTAATGAGACAATTAGTTAAAGAGTGATAATCTCGATCTTCAATCTTCATCACCTCACCTGTCCATATTTATTATTCCTTGATTTTTGCTTTTCACATGTGATGCCCGAAAATAAAAGGGCATAGGGTACCGACATGGTGTGGGGACTATTCTTCTATTTAAAAAAACGTGTATTCTTGCACTGCCCGTTGTCTTGGAAAGAGTAACCAATTGGTTAACTGTCATTAGAGAACTTGGTGCACCATGCATAAATATGGATTTTTTTTCATTTTGGATTTTTTAAGGGCGTTTAGGTCTTTTTAGTAGTTAAATCTGACTATTGATAAAGAAAATGTAAGAATTTAAAACACATCAATTGAAATTTGAATGAACAAATATGCAATATTCCAAAATATAAGTATGTTTTTGGAACTTTAAATTTGCATAGTAAAAAATGAATAATAATAATAATAATAAAGTTGATGCAATTATTATCTTCTACTATTTTTATAGGGTGTTAGGGAAGCATGGTTAGAATATAGTTGTGGTTCAAACGCTATAGCATATGAGAGTTTTATACTGTAACAATTTTTTACATTTCATCATGACAACTTTAAACTATTTGACAACCACAACTATAATTTTAACCAATATTACCAAACACCCTATTAGGAATATTGTTCTAACTGGCCTCACGATTTTTTTCAATCCCTTTTGTTAAATAACAAGTGCAGAGAAATGATGCATTACTTCTCAAATATTTTACGGTTATTGCTCCAAATTGGCACCTTACTATTATTATTTGAATAATGAAAAACCTAATGGATATTTTGTTGTTGATGGCCTCATTTGTGAGATCCGAGCACGGAGCCCATAAAGCTTGCATCAAGGGGGCAATTAACAAAACGCATCACTAACTCTTGAAATTAATTAAAAAAAATAAAAAGAAAAGAAAAGAAGACAAGTGGACTGAGACAATCGGCACTCATGCATACAAAATTCAACCCAGTAGTGAACGAAATAATAAATAAAAAGCAAGAGACATCCACGCCGATATGGAGATGATATTCATAATCACCTACATCAATGCTTTTTCTGGGGGCACAAAACCATGACTTGCATTTTCCATGATGATGACTATATTATGATTTACCATGGAACCAGTTAGACTTTGCTTTTTAATTAAAGAAAATCAGTAGGCATGCCACCCTTCTTTTTTTTTTCTTTGAGGGTGTGAATTGATTTATGCCATAAAATTAAAAAAAAAATTGACCTTTTCTTTCCTATGTAATTAAAACAGAGATTGATAGCCTCTAATTGTGGAGGAAGACATGGGGCAACTGACATGTCATCTCACCAACCACGCTTGACCGGTATATGCCAGTTGACAGAGGAGCGTCGGACGTACCCCTATCTTTTGGGGGAAAAAAAATCCCTGTTGGTGTTGGGCTGTTGGCTGTAACAGAGAACTCCTTGAAAAAATGTTCAATCCAAGTTTTCTATTGAAAAAAAAAAAAAACCAATTGAAGCTCTTTCTTTATTGCTTCTTCTGGGTGCCAACCGCACCTATCACTACCCCGAACAAATCCCAACTGCCCCACTTCTCTAATCTGTTTCTATCTTTCCTTTTGCTTTTCTTTTCTTTTCTTCTTTTTTTTTTTTTTTTTTTTTTTTTTGCCACAAGTTTTTGTTCCATGTGACGTATAATGTGCAAATGTAACCATCTTCTACATAATTTGTTATTTTATGAGCAAAGAACAAGCCATCTTTTGCAATGTGTATAGTTGCGGCCACGTCATCCAAGCAGCCATAGGCATGGCTTTGGCTTGAATATGGCTTTTGGCTTTTGGCTTTTAAGATTGGCTTGTGGGTTGGTGGGTTTGGTGTGTTGGAGAGTTCAGTTAGACTTCCATTCCATATAATCAAATGACTTAGGTCTGCTTCAATATTCAAACCAAAATAACTCTTAACTTCAAACCAAAAATGTAAGTAATAGAGATCATCTGTGGCCGTCAATTTGGTTGGTAACCCAACAAACACCATGTCACTGTCCACCAAGCGTCTGCTTTTTTCACTTGTTATTGACTTATTGCCATGGTATTAATCAATTCTTTACTTTCAACCCCAACCCCAATCCCATTAGACTATTTCAACTATCTAGTTACCATTGTCACTAACCCAGTTTTGAGATTGCGGTTGACTGGAGTTGGCCATAGGAGGCTAAAACATTCCAGATGCCTTTTTCTTTTATCTGTGTCCTTTTCTTGTGACCCTTGTTTTATGTTGGTTTTTCCCTCAAAATATGTTTGCTTCACTTGTTCTAAGTTTGATGGTTGTAATTATTTTAGGATAATATTAGAAATGTCAATTCTAATCTCAACTTTCTGCACTTATTTTGAGTTGTCTTTTCATACAAAAAATACATCACTCTTATTATTAATCGATGTAGCAATTTTTCAAATACTTAAAAGTGAAATAATCATAGCACAAGTATTGAAAAAAAAGTTGTAATTAGAGCTGATGTTTTTGATATTGTTCATAGTTTTAGTGCATGTTTTCTTAGAAATTTATTTATATCATAGCCACACACCTGTGAACTATTAATCTAGAAAATGATTTGGTTAAATGAAAAGAAGTTCTGATACCAAAATGAGTCATCGTTTCAAAAATTTGCGTGTGCCAACTAAGCAAGTAAATTGTGGTTTGCCCGTTATTAGTATTCAGAATGTTCAATAAAATTGTTTACATTTTTCACACATGCTTTCTAAGTAATTTATTCTATTGGACTCGCAGACATATCCATATGCCCTTTATAAAGAATCAAATAGTTTTTTGTTCCCCTTCTGATTTGGCAGAATTATTTTAATAAGGAAAAGAAAAAATTCCTGGAAGAATTCTTGGATTATCTTAAATGCTCTCTCCTTTGTTAAAGTACATTCAATCCAATTTGAGGAAAAGGACAAATCACTAGTTATAGAGCCCAACTTTTAAGAGGAAGGCGAGACAACTGTAGTGCTAATATCCTCTTTATTCCCCAAAAATGGGGCAAATGGAATAATTAAAAATTTTAAGACGAACCTTGCATTGCACCTGACATCTGGAAGGTATATGCTATTTGCTTGCTTGCTTGCATGTGAAGCGACCAATAAACTAAAAATCTTCTTTACGCTTCAAAAGCACTACATTACTAAAGATGTCAGCAAATCCAATATTTTTTAAAGGCAATATATATTGGATTAGTTGTCTAATTATATATCTTAGTTTTAATTATTTTTCAATTTGTCCCTCTATTTTAAAAACTACAAAGTTATCCTTTATATTTGAAAAACTTGTTTCAATTTTATTATTGTAGACTTTTTTATTTAAAAAACATAAAAATAAAATAAAAATACCGCCCCTATATGGGGGTTAATAGTTTTTAAATAAATAAAATGAAAATCAGAAAATAAAGATAAAACATTAAAGTAATTTACCTGGAAATTGAATAGAAACTTTCAAAATAAAAATAAAACATAAACAAATAAATAAACCACAGTTTAATGTAGCACCTTAAATTTTAATAATATACAACTGTCATCATCATCATTTCAACCTTCAACAAATTTTAATACAGTCACAAAAAGTAACAATCGATACTTACATTATCATGAAGATCATTTTTTGCATTCGAAGCCATCTCAACGTAATATAATTACATAGCTTTCTCAACTATTTTTCTTGTAATCATCTCACACTTAATAAGTACTGAAAAGAGGAAAATATAAGAGAATAAGCGACAACATACTCAGTAGGGAAAACCATTACTCACCTTAAGGTTTTATTCATTGCCACATTAAAACTGCATGGTTAGTTAGTTTTCATTATTATCCAAATTATGAGATTTGTTATAATCATATTCCATGGATACCATAGTTAATCATTATCAAGTTTCATACATATACATATATACAATATTCTCATTCATCATTATTCCTAGGTATCCATATTACATAAAGTATTACTCAACTTATCGAAACCCAAATTGGTGTGCTTGGCCACCCTTCAAACATTCCGAGGGTATTCCGGTGAGGGGACATCAGGCTCCAAGTCCTCACCAAGTCGATTTATGTACAGTGTGTTCTGGGACTTTCGACCCAAAGAAGCATCATCACCTTCTCCCTATTTTACCTTTTAGGGTAACGTGCCCAAGGACGTAACCGTCGCCCTCTTCACGTCTCACCATTTCTCAATGTTCCATCATTATTTACAGAATCAATTTTCCTAACCATACTTTCCAACTTATAACAACATATGTTAATTCATTATGTTCCTCGCTAATCAATACAGGGCGAGTTCATGTCATAGTTTATATGTGATTATCATATAATAGCAATTCAACATAGATACATATATCTTGTGGTAAAACAATCAATTCAAATTCTATAAAAACCTCACAAAAAATGAGTAATAGAATCCCTACCTTTCAAGCTTCTCAACAATCTTTTAATCTCAAAATTAATTAACGTTAGCTCCACACACCTTTGA
This sequence comes from Artocarpus hirsutus, assembly GCA_946598075.1. Classification (NCBI taxonomy): domain Eukaryota; kingdom Viridiplantae; phylum Streptophyta; class Magnoliopsida; order Rosales; family Moraceae; genus Artocarpus; species Artocarpus hirsutus. The sequence continues at coordinate 68,340 of CAMOHE010049750.1, read as the reverse complement.
TCCTAAGTCGTGCATAAAGACAATTAAAACTAAAGCACAACATATAACCACATCCATAAATGAATTAAGTATAAAGCTATATACTTTAGTCTCTAATAAGATTCATAAATAACTTAAAATGGTTTTGAAAAGGTTGTAAGACATTCAAGGATTATAAGCTGAGCAAAGTTGGGTTCACTATCTAAAATTAGCACATGGGTTATTGGATGGTTCACTTAAGGTAGACGGGTGGTATATTGCCACTGATAGGTTTACTAGTTTCCAACCCGAGAATTAAAAAATTCATAGAAAATAAAATATAACTCCGATTTAGGCTCATAATAGCTAGTTGGAAAGCTTAGAATGTCTACTTTTGAAATATGTAAACCAATTTACAAAATTCATTTTCATCTAATCCCAGAATTTCAAGAAAGTGCTACTGCCCATAGAGATGATACAAGGTTTATGGAATGTTAAGTTTTTCTTAAACCCAAAGCATATTATTCTTATTCAAAATTTCAAAACCATTTCAAAATAAGCAGCATGCATCATAATAAATATATTCTTATGAGTTTTATACCAAAATCATCATCAAACCATATCTCTAGCATTTCTTGCAAATAATGAGAAAAACATGCATTAAATATGGAGAAAATACATACTAAAGCCAAGTTTGAATTAAAAAAAACCTACCTAAAAACTCTTTTGAAAAACACTAAAGTTCGGGTTAAAAATCAAGCTTGAATTGACTCCAAAGCGGCTTCAAACATGGCCAGGAATTATAGTTACTTGGCTATAAAGAGAGCTTTATGCCTTGTGTCTTTAGTAAGAAATTGAAGTGAGAAATGAGATAATAAGAAACTAGAGAAGGAAGTGGTGATGGTTGAATAAATAGGCATCAAAATAATTGAGGAGCGGGAGATAATTATAGGTTTATGGGGAAAGTTGTAGGAAAAAATAAATGAGCATTAAAAGAAAATATTATCATGTCTCCCCTAGAGACTTTTAGCAAATAATGCCAACATAATTGAGGGGAAAAATGGGGCAAGCTGTGGAAGAAGATGAAGGAAGCATTAAAAATATGGTTGAGAAAATATATCAATGTCTCCTGGTAGTTGAGGTGAATTAATTATATATCTCCTTCGGAGACCTTTAGCCAAATGAGAAGAAGGTTACTTAATTGAGCATTAATGTAAAGGGGACAAGGTTAGTAGACTTGGGTGATAGGTAAATTTTGAATGTTTCTTACGGAGACTTGGTAGGAAGTTCTAAAGTGACAATTTATTCAAATGATTTTTATAAAAATCATACTCTTTAAAATAACAGGTGTTTCACCCTAAATATTGTTTGGATCCACCAGTAAGGATAAATGAAGTACGGAGACTAAATTCAAGTATCGAAACCTAAAAGGGAAAAGCTGGCTCGACATAGGCAATAGAGTACAAAATATGCTCTTTTCGAAAACCCACTGGAAAAGATTAATTGACCTAAGCCAAACCCCCATTGCATAGAGAACATACGACAAAGTCTAGCCTTAGCTGGATACCTACACTCCTTTTACTAATAACAAGGGGAAGAGACAAACAAACTAAAAAGCAGATATAAGAATATCATCTCCATTATTGCAATGAAAATTGGCAAAACACATAGAATAATCTACTTTTAAACAGCAAAAACATCGTTGATTTTATTTGATAAACACAAAGCATAAAACAAATAGGTAAGACCCAATCATTGGCAACAAAGACACTAGTGATAAGACGGCCATCGTCAAATGAGGACAAGGATTATGTGAAATTGCCATAACAAATGGAGAGATCGACCGGATCTTTGCTACCTTCCTTTGCCAACCAAAAAAAATGGCACCACCATGGTTCCATCTTCCCGTTGAGGCCAAAAGAACACCAACGTAAACTTGATCAAAGCCTCCAGCCCACGGAGCAAGAAAGCTCCTCTCCACTAGATCTGCTCGTTACGCTGCCAAGCCACCAACATAGCTGCCTGAGAAAGCCAACCCACCTACAACGAAGCCCCCTTCACCAAGCCACAAACGTCCCCCAACCTCAAATGAATAGCCCCACCACTAAAGAAAACGACCTCCATAATTTTAGGCCACACCCTCAAGGGGTTGCGAGTCTAGAGAATTGTCAGAAGACGACGCCAGACTACGACCCCATGACCTTCCCATGAGAGGTTGCGCTCTTATGCAAAGGAGGAAAAGAAAATTTCTAGTAGAGGAAAAAAAAAAGTTCTCTTTAATATAAAGTATGAAATTAACGACTTTGAATTCTTACTGGAAACCATTATCTTAAAATATTTTTCATTGTAAAAAAACCGTTTTTATACAATATGTATTGTCATTTGCTTGTAACAAAATAATACCTTAGTCTAACCTCTAAGAAAAATAACAATAATAATGTCTCGGTTGTTTAAAGTAAAACTTGTTTCTCTTGTAACATGTTATGTTGTGTTTTGTTTTGTTGATAGATTTTAGATCTAATTGTGTGTACACGCAAATTATGAATTTAATAATTATTATGAATGGATCTGATGTATTTAACAAAGCTCATTTACTTTTCAAGAAATGACGTAGATAGAAGCAGTATTTGCTAATTGCTTGGCTTTGAGGTCTCCAGCTCATTCTTCAGCCTTTAAAAATAAAAAAAAAATAAAAAAAAAATCCAGCTCATTGGCAGGCACTAGGCACTGTATTAACGTCGGCAGCATTCCAATACCCATTTGCCTTTTCCCTTCAGACAAGGGTCGTTAGGTATTCCGATTTAAAAAACGTGCTTCATGAATCATGCTTCTGCCAGGGGACGTAATTAATGGGCAATGTTGGACCTCATTTTCCTTTTTATTGTTGAAACAAAATCACATGATGGATTCATGGAATTGAGTGTGACAAAATTGAATTTTTTTTGATAATAAATCATATTTTTTTGTGCTAATTTAGTTACGTGGCCATGTTAATCTTTTTTAATTTTATTCAAATAAGATATTTGGGAGAGTAGTTTAACGGCATGTTTATTTTGTATATTCATTAGACTTAAAAGGACTCAAATTTGAATTCAGTATTAAGAATCATTTAAATACGTGTTTGTTTCCCCAAAAATCTGAATCAAATGAGAATCAATAATTCAAGTTTTTAGAGTTCTGACTCCCCGCTAAACTCTTAATACTCGGATATATTTTCTACAGCAAAAGCTGAAATTCTCTTTCATATATTTGAGGAAAAAAATAAAAACTTCTTCGTTTGATATCCAATTAAGATTATTTTGTTTCATTGTGTTCCTAGTGAAGAGAGGAATAAATTAAGATTCATATAGCATATTTTTTAAAATCATTAATATTAAGATTTTATTAGATCTGTTAATAAATCAAAAACTATTTTTTACTACTTCTCTAAACACAAATTTTAATTTTATTTTATATTCAGATTAAAATTTAAATGTATATTCAAACGTCAATTCAGATAATAATTCAGGTCACTAATTTAAATTCTAATTCAAATCACACAACTCAAATTAAATCACTAACTTAAATTCATTTACCAAACGGATTTTAAATCATTGGTTTTTAGGTTTGAGAACATTAGTATGACTGTAGCTTTTTTACTGTAGCACGTGAGAATATTACATTGTTTACAATTCAAACTAATGGTTTGAACTACTCCTCTCAACACCTTAAAAGAATATCTCTTTTTTTTTTTTCAAGTATCATAAATATAGTACAGTATTAATTTCCCAAACACTTGAGTATCTAGGGACCTATTGTTTTATTTCCATTTGTATGGTTGAGAAAAAAATGATACCTCTTGAATTGTAAAAAGTAACCATAGAATATAGATGTTGCGAGATCATGCTCTCAGCGAACTAATTAGACCTTGTTAGATTTTTCTCTGCCGTAATTTTATGGGACCGCGTCAGAGTTTTGATTGGTCAACCATGTGTAATTTTCGTGCAAATATTATTTAGGTTTTGTTGACGAGTGAGGAGATATGCATCATGGCCAATTTGCTGTCCTCATTCAGGCACGAGACTTTTATTCCCCTTTAATCTTTGACTCGTGCTGAATATTATTTACTGTTAATTTCTACGAAAAGGACTTGATTGGCTTCTTATTTTCTTGCTATTTGAGGCAACGTTCTTACCGTTAAACCTTATGGTATAGAATAGTATAAATTAAAACTTTATGGTTTAAACTATAAGTTTTAAATTATACGATTGAAATGATGGTTTTGTGCTGATTGATGTTTAAAAAACTATAGCTTATGAAATAAAACGATAATGAAAATGAGTTTTATCGTAGAAAATAGTTTAAACTATAAGAATTTAAGAAAAGAGGGAAGCAAAGTTTGAATTTTTGGTGTTTTAGTTTGTTTAAAACTGTTTTTATAGTTTGAAGTAGTTCTAATTATTACTCCATCAAACGACAATTTAAAGCTCTTTTATGCCTAAACCCATACACCAAAAACCATATAACACAATTTATGGTAAGACATTTTTTTTTTTTTACAATATTCATAGAATGTGTTATTTTAACCTTTTGATTAGCATTTCAATAGCCTGATTTATGATTAGAAACAATTTTGCATTGTTTGTAGGACCATAATGTTTATCCTACGATAAAAACTCCCCAAAATATATGAAAGTACATAGAAAGTTAAAAATTTTTAAAGTTTATGATAAATATACAAAATCTCATAATCTTTTTTTTCTTTTACTATATGTCTGTTTAATTCACTTCTCTATTTGGCGCCCGTTTGAGATAACTTGTGTTTTTATTTTAAGGCTATAGAAGAAGAGATAAACAAGTTAAAGCCTTTTAGTCAGTGTTTAGATTTTACTTGAAAAAGTGCTTTTTTATTTCAGAAAAGCTTTTGAGTATGTTTGGTTCAATGAGTCAAAAGCTGTTATTAGTATAAAAGTAGTATAATTCAAAAATATAGACGAGATTCTTAATTTGTTGTTCTTAAAGAAAAAAAAAAGGAAAAAATATAAACAAAAATCTTTACCCAATGGTCGACTTCTCCCAAAATGCTTATAAAAAAAAAAAAAAAACACTTTTTTGGTCTATCTAAACATGTCAAAAAACAACTTTAGGAATAAATAAGTCAAAAGTAGTTTTTTTAAGAGAATAAGAGAATTATGCTATCATTAATTAGGAATAAAAATAAATAGACCGAAAGATAAAAGTGTTTAGTAAATAACCTACTTAAATTAAAACAATTTTTTTGCATATAATAATGTCAAGAGAAACACAAAGTAGTAGAAAGGGAATAAAAAACAAAAAATGAAAAAGAAAAAGAAGAAGAAGAAAAAGAATAAGAAAAATGAGGTAAAATTAAAAATTTAAATGATTGAAAAGAACATATGTTTTCAAAAAAAAATATAAATTTAAATATTTTTAAAAGTGTTATTTATTTAGATTAAGAATTAAAAATATGTTATTTAAGGTAATTTCTTTCCTTTTTTTTTTAATAACCATTCCAAACAAGGCTGTTATTTATGTTCGCATTTTTCTTCTTCTAGAAGGGCTCTTATTTATGTTATCCCTCCTTTTTTTTCCCCTAAAAATATTTATTCAATCCGTCATAGTCGCATTGCGACATTGTATTGAAATGAAAAATAAAAAAAATCCAATACAATAATAATAGGAAGAAAAAAGGGCATGGCTCATGGCGAGTGAGACTGACGAAGAGCCAAGCTACTGGGTCAAAAGCCATCGAAGCCGGGAACCGGTTAGGGTTGGTGACCAGCGATTCCCGGTCAGTGTATGGGAGATCAGAGGCAAAATAATCATATTAATAATAACAATGGAACCCTACCCAAAAATAATAATAATAATAATAGTAATAATAGCAATGGAAAACTCGTGTAGATGGATGGTAGGAAGACACTTCCCAGTTACCGCTTGAGGTTTGAGTTGGTCCCACCCTCTATTCTCTAGTCTCTCCCCCACCAACCCCTTGCAATCCTATCCCTACACTTTCTTACAATCCAACGGCTGTGGCTTTTTCACGCAACCTTAGTCACATTTCTTATCACACCCCTAGAGATCTGATTTCATGGATTATATAATTCTAAGAACTATTTTGGAAGGATAAATTGTATTGAGCTAAAATATTGTGTGTGATATAACTTAGTAAAATATGATAAGATCCAACGGTCTAAAATTATGCAAATGCCCATACTTGGGGCATTTTTAGATAGCTTTTGCTTTGATTTCAAATCTAATTATAAAAGAAGAGAAGTACAAAGTTTGTGGCTTCTATTATGTTTCCAGTCATATTTTTTTTAGAAGAGCTTTATAAAATATAAATTGTTTTAATAAAAATAAATAAAAGTAGCATGATGAAAAAGAATAAAACTAGAAAGCAGAGACAATAAGGTGATTATGGTACTAGTTTAATATATGAAAAACGTATTTTCAGAAAAATTTGTAGAAAATTTATAAGGTCAAAATACATAAAAAAAATTTAGATACATAGCATAGACTCGTTAGTTGTATCAACATATAGTAAAAAAAAAAAACATATTTCTAAAATAGTTAAAATAAAATTCCACATAGTTATTGTTATATATTTGTGTAATATACAACTTACTTTCTTTTAATTTCATTCTGATACCATATGGTGTAAGTTCTATAATTTGTCTATGACATGTTTGACCCATGTAGCATTATTTTTGCTTTCGTTTTCAAAATGCCAAAAAAAGCCCAAATTCTCATCATTATACGCCGACAATTAAAAAAAAAAATGTGTATGTAATCAAATCTATGTTATATTTTTAAATATATTGACTATTTCAAGCATTTTTCTAACAACACAAAATTCACTTTTGGATTTTGTTTCATACAATTGTGAAGCGCCGGATTTTACCAAAATTAATTTGAAAAAAGAATACTTTTTATCCTAAATAAAACAAACTTAAAGGATAACATTCTCTCTTTTCTATTTTTTTTTTTTTTGGAGAATAACAATCTCTTTGATTATCAATTAAAATAATTTTTTCCAAAAAAAACACAGCTAACTATGATAAAAAAATGAAGGTCAAAATTATTGTTTCCAAAATTTTCACTTTTATAAAAGATACTTTTATTTTTCGTATTTCTAATATTGTCCAAAAAAACAAAACGCGGTTTTGTAATATAATATAATATCAATTAAAGCAGCCGGATTCGAAAGTGATACCGAAGAGTCCGGTAAGCGGTCACGGTGGATTTTGGGTTCTATAAAAGGGTAGCCTACGGGTCAAAGGAGATCTTGAGTTTGGCCTGCAAAGCACACCCCCAGTCCCTGCAAAGAGGAAGGAATACACACCTCCTTTTTCTCAGATCTGTTCTTCCTCTTTCACGCCTTTCGTTCTCTCTTTCAGGTACTTACATCTTCATCTTCTTCGTCGTCGTATTATTGTTGTTATTATTTTCTCAGATAACACAGAGCGGTTTCAATTCTTTTAGATTTGTTTTCTTTTTCGGTGTTTTTGGTCGTAAGATCGGATTTCGCTTGCGCGGCTCGGTATAATGTTCGCAGATCTGGTTTGTTTGATTTGTGTTTGTCAGTTTGTTCTTTGGGTCTTAAAGATCTGAGGAAAGATTTTGAATATGATCCCGGGATGTGAAGTTCTACAACATAATTATTATTAATTTTTGTTTTGTTTTACTGTAAAATGTTGTGAGGCTGTGGAAGCTACTTCATTTTGACGTTTAGTAAAGGGATTATGTTTAAGAAACTAGAAGATAAGATTAGATCCGCCTATCATATTGTAGATTTAGATGGTTGATCTGCTTCTACATCAACATGAGTCGTTGTATCTCTTGGTTTTATTTTGAATTTGATTTTTTATTTTGTGCATGCTTTGATCTTTTTTTTTTTTTAAACTAAATAAAAGAGAAGTTAATCTCGAATTGTAAGTTTTACCGCCTTCCGTGTCCCTTGGCATTACCAATGTTGTGATTGTGATTATTTCACTTTGTTTCTAATTTCTTCCGAATTTTGGGTTCTTTTTTTGGTGGGCATTAGAATCTTGTCGTTATTCATTTACTCTATTATTGCTCTACCGGGAATATGAACTTTTTAAATAAGGTTGATAATATTATTTTCAGGTTCTCATTTTCTATGTAGAGAACGAATCCTGCCTTTTAGGCATATTTTGTTTTATTTCAACCATCATTCCTTATTTCATACGCTATATCGAGAATAAAATCTCTCTTAGGAAAGAAAAACGAAGATTTTAGAATGTTTCTCTTTTTTTCGTTTTTGATGTATTTCATAATCTTGGACTTACAGAATGTCTGCTCTCCATTGGCTTTACACGTCTCACAAGAAAGAATAACATGTAATGGAGTATGTCATTAGCTCATATTGATTGCTTTTTGTTGCTATTCTTCTTAGTATTAAAGTGTCTCGGTGGTAATTTTTGGAATACAGATTAAGAGATGGAGACCTTCCTATTTACATCCGAATCCGTGAATGAGGGTCACCCTGACAAGCTCTGTGACCAGATCTCTGATGCAGTCCTCGACGCCTGCCTCGCCCAGGACCCCGACAGCAAGGTTGCTTGTGAGACATGCACCAAGACCAACATGGTCATGGTCTTTGGAGAGATCACAACCAAGGCCAACGTAGACTACGAAAAGATTGTCCGTGAGACATGCCGCAATATTGGATTTGTTTCCGATGATGTTGGTCTTGATGCAGACAACTGCAAGGTCTTGGTTAACATTGAGCAGCAGAGTCCTGATATTGCTCAGGGTGTCCATGGCCACTTCACCAAGCGCCCTGAGGAGATTGGTGCTGGTGACCAGGGTCACATGTTTGGTTATGCCACTGATGAAACCCCTGAGTTCATGCCACTCAGCCATGTCCTTGCAACCAAGCTCGGGGCTCGTCTCACTGAGGTCAGGAAGAACGGCACCTGCCCCTGGTTGAGGCCTGATGGCAAGACTCAAGTTACCGTTGAGTACTACAACGACAATGGGGCCATGGTTCCAGTCCGTGTGCACACAGTCCTCATCTCCACACAGCACGATGAGACCGTGACAAATGATGAGATTGCTGCTGACCTCAAGGAGCATGTCATCAAGCCTGTCATCCCCGAGAAGTACCTCGATGAGAAGACCATCTTCCACTTGAACCCTTCAGGCCGCTTCGTCATTGGTGGCCCTCACGGTGATGCAGGTCTCACTGGGCGCAAGATCATCATTGACACATACGGTGGTTGGGGAGCCCACGGTGGTGGTGCTTTCTCTGGAAAGGACCCAACTAAGGTGGACAGAAGTGGTGCTTACATTGTAAGGCAAGCTGCCAAGAGCATCGTGGCAAATGGGCTTGCCCGCCGGTGCATCGTGCAGGTCTCTTATGCCATTGGTGTGCCGGAGCCTTTGTCTGTCTTTGTTGACACCTATGGAACTGGAAAGATCCCCGACAAAGAGATCCTCAAGATTGTTAAAGAAAACTTCGACTTCAGGCCAGGAATGATCACTATTAACCTGGACTTGAAAAGAGGCGGCAATGGCAGGTTCCTCAAGACCGCAGCCTACGGACATTTTGGAAGGGATGATGCTGACTTCACTTGGGAGGTTGTGAAGCCCCTCAAATGGGAGAAGCCCCAGTCTTAGATTGTTTGAGAGAATATCGTCGTCATCATCAGCCCCTGCTCTCCTTTGGCACCGGGTTTTTAATAATTTGCGTGTTCTATTTGCTGCTGCTGCTCTATATAATCTAGATGCAATAGCTTTAAAATGTTCTGATATCATACCGAAGATGCTCTTCTCTATTGTTTCCTTCTTTTTTTTTTCCTTATTTCATTTTTATGTAACCTTGTTACTGGTGTCTTTGTAGTGAACAGAGTTTTGTCAAATTGATGGCACTGGTAGTAGTAGCATCAGCAGATGCTATAATGTGTTTTTTATGGAAAAACAAAATATTTGTTTGGATTATCTGATCGATCCCTCTCTTACACGACTTGTTTGAAGCAACTCTAGTCATCTAGTGCAGTGTGCGAGCGTAGTGGTGTCATATGCCTAAAGCCCTAATCAATAGCTCGATGGAAGTGGAGAGCCCATTGTCTTCGAAATGCTAATCTGTTTCTTTTTTATCCATCCATAGGGAGAGATGATTTCACAAATTTTTTTAAAAATAAACCGTTGCTCTTTACAGGATGATCCAACAGAAAAGACATTACGTAAGTTGAATTGTAGTTTGAACCATTTTATTGTAGTATCTTTTCTTATAAAAATTTAAATTTCTGTTCGAACTTTCTGTTTAAACTTATTAACCAAACGGATCATAGTTTCGTGTTAAGTCTTTATCAAGGTGTCGGTGAGGGAAGCCAAATCTACCAAGAGCTTTCTTCGCATATAACACAAAGCAATTAGGGTGTTCAATAAAAATACAAAAAGGTTGTTTGAACTTGTAACAATGCAGAAACGTCCTTATTATGTGAAGGACGGAACCTTTCTAAAACTCTTGCAAATGGAAAGGATTGTATGGACCTTGGGAAACGATTAAAGCGGCGCCATTACAAGGGCAGTTTCAAGGATATGCAACTAAGAAAAGCACAACAAATATATCATGCAAAGGCAAGTTTAGTCGATTCGATGCTTTCCAGGATGCTGAAGAGCAAAACCGTCGGCTGGGAAGGCATGGTTGAAGGCTGATTTTTAAAAATACTTCATTTATGTGCTGTTCACTGTTAATGATAATGTAGCTTTAAAAATACGGCTAATGATAATAATCTACTTCCTGTTTATTCCCTAACAAATCTTTTAATGCTAGTCTTGCTTCTTTACAATAAGAAGATTAGGGCATTTTACCTTTATCCTTATTGGATGCACTACTATAGATATGACATTAACATTGATATTGACATTGGCAATACAGTAAAATACACGTATAAAAAAAATATGACATTTGAATCTAACGTTGTGTTGAATGCATAGCCAAAATTCAGATACACTTTGTTGTGAAATTATATAGGTTTGGTAGCTGTTTACACATTTAAAATGCACTGCACAATCAATGTGTTGAGTTGTGGAGCCTAATTTAACGTCCTGACTACTTATTGTTCTACACAGAGGATTACAGGATAAATTTTGTACAACAATTGAATGTAAATATAACTCTCCCGTTACGGATAAATCACTATAAATTTTATGTGTTTTTTTTTTTTCTTCACGCGATTTTTATTGGCCATTGGCATAGCATTCGGATTCTAATTCGTAACAGAATGCTAGTTTCCTTCTCACTCCAATTAGATGCCCAAGTTGCTGGCTTTTACTATGTAAAAGCAAGGGGCTCTAGAGTTACATTGTAAGATCTTATTTTATTGGAATAAACTGAAAAAATTTGCCAGAAACAGACTAGTACTCGGCTGTCTAAACTTCTACCAGCGCGGCACACACAGAAATGATAGGCAAGACGCCAGTCCAGGGTTACACCAAATAAATTAGTAGCGAATCAATATGTCAATAATATTATTGTATCCAAATCACAGCTTCGTTCTACACCAAATCCCACATTTAATAGAGTCTAGACGACGCACACGACATAGGAACGAACAGCCATAAAATATTTTGTACGATGGTTGACAGCAGATGGGACATCAGCTCGTGCCAAACTCCAACCTTTCCCACCTGAATGGTCGGAATACATACAGCACTTCTGGTGAACTCTTGAACAGAAGGGCTACGCAAACACATACCGCGGCGATGGCTACCATGGACAGCATTGCAGGCCTGTACACCACAGAGCTTCTAGTCGTTCCGTACACCATCTTCTGATCACAAAGCTTGCACGGACGCTTATTGAGTCTTGACACGGGCATTCCAATCTCAAAGCTGCTTATTAACTCATTCTGCTTACGGCTCGTACTGCAGTCATTAAGGTTGCCGGGTATGTCTACCACCACATGCCCACTTGCAGGTCTCTTGTTAATTTTCCGTTGGATAAGACGGATGTAGGAGTAATGCCCACGCAAACGAGCATAATCTTCAGGCGTAGCGCCTGTGCTATCACGAGCACTCTTCCATGCTTCAATTCCCACCTACAACAGACCCACCATGTCATCATCATTGGCACAATAACTAAAACAAGTGAACTAGTTGCCTGAGTTCAGTTATCAATGGCAACACGTTTAAATTTTAATATATTGATAAATGCATGGAGCAGGACGAGCAACTGAAATTTGAAAAGGTGAAATTCTAGTGCAAAAATACGTCGTTCAGTCAAAGCATTATGAGCTTGTTAGATGTTTTACAATATTATTCAGCAGCAAATTTTAAGCATGGAATAGAATATAATGTTCCCAAGTTGTGCCAACGAACAAAATCATGTTAAAGACCAGAGACGATGACAAAAGATATAAATGAATGAGTTCATCAAATTCCCTTTCAGCATGTTCCAATACAAACTAGTCAGTGGAAACTTTACCATTCCAGGGTCATTAGTTAACGCATCCAGTACATCTTCTGAGCCATCCTTTCCAGCTGCAATGTGGAGCGGAGTTAATCCGGCAGGACCAACGACATCAGGTCTAAACAAGAAACTCTTGTTTACTCCATTACTGGCCTCCTTATCTTCAGATTCCGAATTATTCAACATATTCTTGGGAACATATCTCAAGAGAACTTCCACTAGAGGCCTACTGTTTCTTCTCACAGCTCTGTGAAGAAGACCCATTTCTGATAGTGTAAGACTAATGGAATGATTATCGCCTGCCCCTACATTTCCATCATGTAGAATGTCCAACAGTTTTCTCACTAGAGCAGACCAATCACGGTCCATAGAAAACTCCATAAGCCACTTGAATCGCTTTAAAGGAAAAGGATCTCCATTAGGATCCAAGTGACCCAGTCTAGATCTCAATTGACTCCTATGAAGAAGCCAACCAATTTCATGAATAAAGTCCACAGCTTGATTGTAAGTATCTGATTTTCCAATTCGCCCTACATCTGGGTCAGTTTCAGTATGTTCCAGGGCACTCTCAAGCATACGAATATCTGAACAAACATCCTCCTCCGCTACTATGAAAGGAAAGAAGCTGCTTCCAAGGCCTTGATCTTCAATCTTAAAAATTTAAGAGGAACCAACTATCAGCTCAACATAGCAGTCATAACAAAAGAAACCCTCTCACCAAGCAAAAAAGTGAAGACATAAATCTCAAAAAATAACAAGGCACGGGTAGCTTCAAATGCTGGTGACAGACATCAAAGGATTGTCAGAGAGATCGTATGCAAAAGCATGAGGATAAACACTATGTTTTCTCTTTTCAAATGGCAAAAGGAAAAAAATAATCCATAAACAAAATTCACCTATAATTCCTCTTCTACCAACCTCTTTTCTGGTTTTCTAATTGATGCAAAAACGGTGTGTGTGTGTCTTCCTAACTAACAGATATAACCAAACAGTTTCTAGAAAAATGTAGGATCTACCATATTGGATAGGAGATATTAAGAAAACACCTCAATAAACCCTCGTCCATTTGTTACTGGAATAGAACAAGAAAATTTGATACATTGCTCATCATGCTCTGAGTTATCAACACTTTCCATTAACTCGTGAGTGGCTTCCTGAACCAGATACTTCCCTTCTAGAACACAAAATAGCCTGGAAAAAGGAACGCAGAGAGAGAAATAAAAGGCTTTTCCATAGGAGCATTATCCCAATGCATATGGCTTGATGAAGAAATGACATCCAAACTAGCGCTTTTTTTTTTTTTTGGTGGAAAGGTAGTTATGCATAACTAAAAAAATGCTTTTAAAATATTACACTGTTAGAAGGAAATTAATACCTTGTGGTAGGCCGAACCAAGTTAGTGCCCCTGACTAAAAACTGGGCTCTCTCAGACGAAGGTATTGCAATAGGCTTGACACTTGCAATCTTGCTGTAGTTGCTACTTCTGAGAGGCAAGGATGTGTCTACAACAACCTGGCCTGTGATTGAAAAAAAAAATATTCAGAAGAACTTGAAATTTTTCCACAAGGTAACAACACTCGTAAGATTAGTCAGTTACCCAAACAATAATAATAATAATAATAATAATTATTAATATGTAAAAGGTGCACCAACCATTGTAAATAAAGGCTATTTGATGCTGGGCCCTAATAAAAATCCATCCGCTTCTCCAAAAGCTGTCATCTGAGACATCCAGGAGCCTACTCAAACTGGAACTGAGGTCATCACATAGCTGTTGAAAAAGAAACCAACTGTAAGGTACGGTGTAATTGTAAAATGAAACACATATCATATGCAGTCACACCAGGGTCACACTGGCAGTTTCATGAAAACCAAGTTTACCTCTTCCCAGGCTGCCTCAGACTGACGTAGGTAAATTGTTAAAACGATACAACCAGGCCTGATGTAGCTCTCAATCTCGGAAGGACTATGAGATAACCAGTCAAGAATCTGAATGTGTAAACAATATACATGATCATATCTTGATAGGTAGAAGAGGGAAAAATAAATAAATAAATAAATAAACTTGGACTTGGCTAATTTGACAGTAATTACCTGTGCACGCAGGACAAGAGGAAAGTCATTTGGCTCTTTCCCAAAGAGTTTAAAAACGATTCGATCTGTGCGGCACTGTTATGGTAAGGTAAAGAGATAAACTAATTGTTAGAAGAAGAAATCTCGTGATGCTTCATGTACAATTTAAAGACAGATTCTCCATCTTAGACCAACTCTCAAACAACGACATCAAATTGACCCAAAAATAAAAGGGGGGAACACCACCCACACAATGCTGGGGGCGATTGGAACTGTCCCTTATCAAGAGATAAAAGCTATGTATTCAGAGAGGCGCTTGGCATGATTAGAGAAATAGGAGACAATTAGGCAAAAGAAAAAAATTCCTAAACAGAAATAAATATAGATTAAAGTATGGAGAGGATACAAGTGGATATTTGTTTGTGGAATGTCTTTTATACAGATGTATAGAATATTGCGATAAGAATATACCTGAGCTTCTCCACTGGAGCTAGAGGGTGACTGAGCAGATGCTGAATCTGAATTTCTACTTGTTTGAGGTGGACTTGACTGATGAGAGTCTTGTTGTACCCATGAAGGGCAATCAAGAGAGCTAGTCACTGCATTCGTAGTCGGAGGCGATCTCTCTGGATCTTCCACGCCGTCGTCTGAATCAATATATATGTCATTCAAATCAAAATTGTTCACCTTGATTTGTAATGCAGTACTCTCCCGTGCTTCTGCGCAAGATGGAGGGCTGCTTAGAATACTTGGTTTCATAGAAGATGCGGCTTGTATACTTCCACTGCTAGCATTATGCACATGAACCCCTTCCTGTGGATTTTCAGATATAGGGACCGTTTGATGTTGTTTGATAGGTCTTGGAGGGCCTTGAGAACCATTTGCGAGAAAAGTAGAAGCAACATCTGAGTTCCCAACTGAAGTCCCATCATTCAACAATTGAGGTTCTCGCAAAAGTCCAGCCATATTCTGCCCCCCATGATCGCTTGTTTGGCTAGCAAGGCTCCTTAAAAGACGAGATAACAAATCCTGATCTGTAGTCTGGTCAGATCTATTTGCTGCGTCATGGAAGAAAAGTTCACTTAGCCCAAAATAGTATACCCGTCAAAGTTCACAGCAGCAAAAAGTTATCAAGGATATTATGGAAGCAAAACATAAACAGCAAAGATCAGCTTGCTCCATAATTAATTAAAATAACAAAACCTTCAGAATTAGAAGGGAAAACTACTTGTGCTTAATGTCTACAGCAATATGTGCTGATTCCTAGTCTTATTTGCTACAATTACGAGTTTTCTATATTCACATCTGTCATCGACCTATATTCAAACCAGACAAACAAGCAAGGAAATATTAACCGCATAAACAAATGAACATCCCCTACCAAAAAAAAAAAAAAAAAAGAAAAAGAAGTCTCGTAACTGGACTGGATGCATAGAGTCCACTTACAGTGCATGTTGGACAGTATCCTTAGTAGACTTATCAAAAGATAGCCACTACTTTGGTCATCATTTAGCGAATTTCCGTTAACAACAGGGTCAGGATTTGTTTTTCTTCTCCGTTTATTATGACCGGCTAATCGTCTGCGGCAACTTCTCTTCCCTTCATCAAATTCTTGAAGGACATGAAACCTGCCAATATTATCTATCAGTGTATTGACATCCAAAAACATAATCACTAACAAAGATGACTTCCTTATTTGCTAATCAAGACTCTACAAACCATATTCGGAAGAAGAAGCTCACCGACTACACTGCTGACAGAAACGCTGCAAGATATTGCCAACAAGAGCCTTACTGGCCTTGGAATGCATCTCGCAAACCTTATGCCTCCGATGGTAATCCTTGGCGCTGCTTAGATCAGCACCGCAGTCCTCGACCTGACAAACTGCGCGGCTCGAAGAAACCCCGGCAACCAATTTAGTCTTCTTCCCACTTGTTCCTTCCCAATTATTAATCCCCACTTCCCTTTCAGAAGATTGATTACAAACACGCCCTGCTCCTCCTGCTCCTCCTCCTCCGCCTCCTCCTCCAAGCTTAAGAGTAAGAGTACCAGCTTCATCGCCGTCGTTTAAATTGCCTTCTTCCTCAACCGCATTTACCCTTCTCCTCTTCTCCACCGCCAATTCTCTCTTCCCTTTCTCAAATATTCCCAGATTCCCATCCTCCGAACACGACGAAGAGCTGTTGGACGAACCCCCTGTCCCCGTCCCAAGCGGGAAAAACCGCCTACTGCTACTATCAGCCATGGCATGGGAAGAGGGTCCCACCCCCACCCCCGGATTCACCACGGAACTGGCGATGAAAAGATCTCCGTCCCATTTCCAGTGGTTCAAATCCCACTCAACAGTCGCCCTCTTCCGCAAATCCACGGAGCTCGCCCCATAGAAATGGTGAGCTTCGCCGCCAAATCTAGCCTCCATGGATGACGGATGGATTTGAAATCCGAATCTCAAGTTACAACCAGAAAAAGATCCAATAATAATTCAATTACAAAAGAAGAAGGAAGAAAAAAGCAGCGACGAGAGAGTTAAAGTGACAGATCGGAAGCAGAACAAAGAGGAGGTAGGGTTTAATTAATCAGCTTCGGTTCTTTCCCAAAAGTCGTGAAAGAGTACGGAAACGCAACCATGATTCCAATCAAGGGCGACCAACATACCAAAATTCAGCGAATGAGTCGTCGAATCTCAGCTCCCAGCTCTTCTCAGCTGCTGAACTTTCCAATAAAAAAAATTTATATATATATATATATATGTATACACACACGCATAGAGAGAGAGAGAGAGAGAGAGATAAATAGGAGCAGAAAAGACCCAGTAGAAATTGAGGAAGAAGAAAGAGTAGGACTGCTACTTTACCAGCTAGAGAGAGAAAGAAGAGAGAGAAAAAAGAGAAGAGAATCGGCGGCGGTCGGAAGGTGTACGAAAGCCCAGGCCAGGGGGGAGAGTTCCGATGACGATGATGATGGAGACAGCGATGATGATGATGATGATGATGTGAAATGTGAAAGTGCGTGTGGGAAATGGGAAATGGGAGATGAAATGGTGGTGGTGGTGGTGGTGTTACTGGTGAGTGGGTTGTTATGAAATGTAATCTAATCTAAGAATAATTGATAAAATTAGATGGGGGCATCATCATTCATCATTCATCATTCATCATGTTAGAAGAGATGCTGTCCACCACACCATATGTTATATAAATCCTCATTCACCCAATCCTAGCCCCCCCATTCTTTTCCCTCTCTTCGTTTGCGACAACTCTTCTACGCTAATGCTGCAAACAAACTACACAAACAGAGGGAGAAAAAGAAAAGGAGTAGTAGTGGCAATAAGTATATCAGGTTAAAATAAAAATAAAAAGAAATTGCAAAATTAAAATAAAAGTGGTGGATGGGACCCACACCCCACTTGCAGACGGCGTGGCCCACCCATCTCCCGTCGCGATGAGAAAGAAAGATGCTCACCCCCACCCCACTTTCAGTACCACTGCCTAAGCTCTTCTCAACGGTTTTCCTCCTCTGCTTCTCTTCCCTGCCTTCTATTTCCTGCACCCCACAGTCTTGCTCTTCCCACTCCCTCTGATGTGTTAACGTCAAAAAAATAAATAAATATGTCACGTGATAAAAAACAAAAAATATTTATTTATTTATATTTATATATAAATGAATATCGTACCATTATCTGCGCAACGATGTGACCAAGTCATTTCTTTAGGAGAGTTATATATATATATGTATAATTTACCATGTCAAACTGTACAATATTCAATAACACCTGATGAAAACTTACAATTTACCAGTCTACAGCTATACTCGACGTTGCTGTTATTATTATTATTATTTTCCAATTCTAACAAATAATCCAACGTTTTTTTGTTTTGTATCGTTAATTGCTCGTTACTTGTATGAGTAGTGAAATTAAATCCTTAAGTCGTAACAAACCTCTGGCTTTTTCCTCTTGTCGCCTTCATCTCCTTTGTTTCCTCCGTTTCCTACGCTCAGAGTGAACACGTTTTCACTACCTTTTCATTTTGTTATTTTGTTATTATCTTTCAGCTCATTTTCACACCTCCTTTTTTCGTTTAATTTGGATGTTTAACACTTGTACAACACGTAATTTTAATTTCTTCATTTTCCCTATCTTATCATGCAACTTTATGCTTTGAAACCACCCAGTTATGAACCGCTTTTTTAGCAACCCTATAGTATTGTTTTCATTCAATCAATGATCCCTTTTGTTTCCCTGAGCTAATAGCATTTGTAGTGACTCCTTTCTACGTGACTTTCCAATGATTGCTATTTTAGGTCCTCTTACACGTGTTGCTTCATGCTTGTGGTAGTTTAATGAAGACTATGGAATTATTACAACTTTTTTTGAAAAACAAAAACAAAAGAAAAGTCATTCTTAACTAAAGGTGTCATTTATGTCCAAATAACGGCTGCAAGTGGTTCAACTGCCTCAGTTTAGTAATTGTACTTCTCGAAAAATGCTTGCCAACTAATAATTAACCACGTTCAACAAAATTTCTCAAAATTTATATTCGATATTCGTGTTTTTAACACAATGGAGTACTGGTGCAATCGAAATAAATATTTCAAACATAAATTTTGTACCAAAATAAAATTGATATAACAAACAATTTATTCGTATTTAGTATTTAATATTTAATTATTGTGATTGCGTTTCATAGTGATAAAAAAAATGCATGTGTAAATCGATACTATATCAATCGACCGATGATTTAGGGTGAATTCAATAGTCGTGAAAACGGTGTCCCGTGGGAATTGACCGCGTACAAGATTTCTGTTGCCTAATGGAGAGAAAATAGTGATTTTGTTTGTGAAAACTTTCAAATTATAGGGTGTTTAGAAGGTGGTAGGAACCAGTTGTGAGAACCACTTTTATTGTAGCATATGAGAACTTTATACTGTAGCAATTTTTTTTATTGTTACTGTAGCATGTGAGAGTTTTTTTACTGTTCATAACTGATTTTGTAATAAAAACTTTTTACTGTTTATAATTAATTTTTACCGTTTATAACTGATTTAGTGTCTGTTTTGATGACTGGAAGCACTCAAATATTCAAAACCTTTTCTTGTCTCTTTTGGGGTTATGTCAAGCAGGAACAATATTAGTCAATCAGTTAACTACTTATAGCTCAGCTAAAAAAGGGAAAAAAATAACACTGTTAAGATTTGACTAATATTATTATTAGTTGAATAAGGTTTTATTATTAATTTTATTTATCGTTATCAAATAGTTTGCAGAAATCTGAAAATTCCTTAACAAAATTACATCTCTGTTAATCGTTTAATAAGTAATTCCCTTTATCGCTTTTGGATAGAAGAGCCGTGCCCTGTTGATTTCTAGATCAGATCTCAATTTCATGGGACCTTGGCCAATTCATTAGATTGTTTCCTTAATAAACGTCTTTTTCGAAGTCCTGGTTTACTATTCTGGATAATGCATGGATCTTTTTTTCCTTTTTTTTTCTTCCGTCTTTTTTCTTTTTTTTAAACGTTTCTCCTATCGCTTTTTTGTTATTATTTCTTCCCATATATATGTATGCGTATATATATATATATATATATATGTATATTTGGGTGGGAACTTTCCATTCTTAATTCACCCGAAAAGAAAAAAGAGGCAGGAACTCGCCACTTGATCATTTAGGCGGTGATAATTTCCCCTTGATAGATATACCCAACGATAACGAAGACCAACCTTCTATAAAAAAGGAAGGATTAGTGAATGATGGGCCTTCCTAGCCGGTTAAAGAACAGACAAAAAAAAAAGTAATTTACATTTTTGGCCAAAACTATTTAAAAACAAAAAACAAGAAACAAAAAGGGCTAATGCGTGAACAGGCATTCCATGATAATATTAGAAAGCAACCAAAAAGTGATTTTAATTTAAAATTAAAGAGATAAGAAAATTTGTCGGATCAATAGCTTAGCCTCAGCACCCGCATTTGTGGTTGACCTTGACCCACGTTAATTTCTCTTCTTCTCATCCCTCTTTTTTAATAGAGTTTATTTTTTAAAAAAATATATTTTTATTCGTTAATAATAAATAGGGAAGGGAACGCTGTGACTAGTATCATAACAAAAGATGAAAATAAGAACTCAGTTCTACTTTATTATTTGACAGTTTTAATGTACTCTTGTGATTACTCCATTAAGTTATAAGGTGATGACACTGCTTTTCGCTATTTACAAATGTATTATGAATAAGAAAAAGTTCTCCCATGACAAGCGGTAAAAATAAAAATAAAAGTAAAAATCGAGTTCACATTATAGAATATTTATTTGACTGGGTCACTAATGGTGATAATTAATTGCATTACTTTTTATTGATTTTTTGCTTTTTGTTTTTGTTTTTTGGTCAATAGCGACGGGGAAATTGAACTCAATCAAAGGGTGTGGGATGGAGATGGGCGGTGGACTTGGTTGTGCTGTGTGTGCCACCAAACGTTGGACCCATGAAGATCTGTCTTCCCAAATATATTATATATTATATTCCTCCCGTGTAGGCTACGTGCTTCATGTAATATTAATCTATTTCGTATAGGTCATCGTCTAAACTATCTATAAATACAATACTCGAAACCAAAAAAAAAAAAAAAAAAAAGACCTTCTAGTTACGACATTGGGGGGAATCATTTCAGTTCCTACACTTCTGGTTTCACGACACTTTTTTTCCGGCGTGATGTGGATTTCAATCGAGGTGTTGTATTCTGACACGTGTATATGTAAACAAAAAATAACTAAACACAACACTAATTGTAGAAATATTTTCACATTCGTACCATAATGTTGTTATTTTCACTTTCTGTTTTCAAACTGGAAAAAAATACGGGGCAAACGTCTCAAGAAGATTTTTTTCAGAGAAAAAATGCAACGTCCAAACCAACCATCAAGTACATATTTTGCCATACAATAACATTGATGCGGTTCCTACACATGAGTTCTATATTTTTTTTGTTCCTTTTATTTTTGCTAGTAAAATGGACTTTCATTTTGAAAGCCCAGAGAGTATAACGGGCTACCACAGCGCGGTAACAACCCCGGGAGCAATGAAAGCAGACAACTTTCGTTGCAGAGCGGTCA
This sequence comes from Artocarpus hirsutus, assembly GCA_946598075.1. Lineage (NCBI taxonomy): Eukaryota > Viridiplantae > Streptophyta > Magnoliopsida > Rosales > Moraceae > Artocarpus > Artocarpus hirsutus. The sequence goes on along the minus strand of CAMOHE010049750.1, from coordinate 46,763 downwards.
TACGTATGGGGTGTTCATGAATTTGTGAGATCCTGCCTAATCCAATTAAATTCAAAGGCTTTGAATTGAATTAGGAAGAATTTTAGATGGTTTTAGATTAAAAAAAATCTCAATCCGAAGATTTTAGATCGGATTACAGATTAAAAAATTTCAAATCCGTCCGATCTATCAATCCGAACTGCATATGTATATATATATTTTTTAATTTTAATAATATATATTTAAATAAGACTTTTCCTTATTTCTAAAAAAAACCTTTTTCAACGTTTGTGCCAAGCAATTAAGCAATTATTATCATGTTGTATTTAAAAAGTTCAGCCCAAATTAAAAGTAGGAAAACCTAAAAGAAGTGTTTAAAGTTAAAATGTTTTGAAGTTTAAAGTATTGTTGATTAATAAACAATAAGTTATTTTGAATTTTTTTTAAAAAAAGATTTGATTTTAAATTTCATTGAAACTAGTTTGTCTGAATTATTGATTTTAACAAATTAATTTTATTAAGCTATTTTATATTTTTGATATTAAAAAAATTGGCCTTTTTATATTTTTTATATTAAAAAAATTGGCCTTCAACATTCTCATTCTAAAAGATCATAATTTAATCCACAAATCCGTGAATCTAATCTGAAGGTTTTGGATCGGATTACGAATTGAAATGTTTGTAATCGGAAGGTTTTGCATCAGATTATAGAGATTTTCTCAGTCCGAATGTTTTAGATTAGATTGTGAATTAACCTTAAATCCGCAAAATTCAATCCGTGAACACCCTTGTCATTACCTAAATTTTGTTGCAACCAATTTAATTCAAGTAGGTATCATATCTGATTGTATACATTTGAAGTTATACATCTCTACTAATTTGTTTCGTAAATAATATTAGAGATTTCAAGTACTCTAATTCTAACTTTTTAAATCTCAACTCTAATACTAATCTATATAACATATACGTTGTCATTCTTTTATTAGTAGACGATTGAAGTATTGTTATATCCATTGGTATTGACAAAAATTGCATTATCAATCAATAAAAAGATACAACTCACGTAGTCAAGCTTCATGAGTATGTATCAAAAAGTTAGATCTCTAGCATTAGTTGTGTATATATTATCTCTCAGTTAATTACCTACATAACTAAAGGGTAACCTTTGTAGTTAATTTAAGCACAAGCAAACTCTTTTGTATATTAAATTTGGAAGTTTGTTTCCCTTCCGTTGTATTGTTCAGCAAAAGGCTACGTATTTTTATATGAATTTTTCGCTTTGGACTAGCCCTCAAATTATTTGGGATTTAATTTAGTTGGTAGGTTATGGGTTGGCAGCGGGCACATGAGCCCTCGAATCTAACCAAGACCTGCAAATCTTCTTGATTCACCTCCAACCCAAAGTCTCTAATCCCGAAACTGTTATTTGCTCGCTTGACTCCAAGCCTAAAATCTCCAATCCTCAAGTCAATAAGAAATCAACAAGAAGGAAAAATTCTACTACAAGGATAGGAATTTCATACCTTTTTCTCTCACATATCTATAGTTTTAGAACGTGCATGAATTTCGATTTCAATTTTAGCTGGTTTAGTGTTTAGGTTAAATTTTATCATGTCTTTTCATTAAACTAGTTTTCCTTGTGTAGGTAAGCCGTTCTGCCTCTTGAGCGTTGAACTAGTTTCACACCCTCAGTTGATATTACCAAAGACTATAAAAGTAAAGTAGATAATGCAACAAATTTAATAAAAAACATATGTTGTAGATGCCAAAAGCACAGTAGTCAAGGGGATAAGTGAAATTTACCCGATATCTTTACACGTTTATTCTTGCAACAAAAACCAATACATGAGATCTTTTTTGAGCAATAATGTATTCTTCTAGTTAGGGGTTAGCAGACTCATGCATGGTGAGGGTGCAACAAGGTTCATTATTTATTTATTTTTGCAAGGTATTTATGCAGGTGTACAAGCAACATGCATATTTTCTCTTACGAGCCCTTCCTACCTGACAACTTGTCATGTGGTTGGACAAGAGTCATAATCTAAAAGCCTTGATAATTTTCTGGACGAGACAATATGATTCTTATGAATATGCATATTGTTTTCTAATGCATACCTATAAATTCATTGCATATCTAATTACTCTCCCATAGAGTTGTTTACCCAATATATTTAGTTTAATCATGGGGTGAATTTTCGTTTTTTTTTTAATTGCAAAAACATATTGATAAACATGCTCTATTTGATTATGCATGTGCATGGTTCCAACAAATTACATGCCGTTGTGAGTAATCATGGATTAGCTCTATTATTAACTTCCATTTCCTTTAGGTGATTTTTAAATCATTGTCCGGCTGATTTGTTTATAATCGTCGGGCATAAAATTATAATTGGAAATCACCTGAATTTTACTTTCTTGCTTTTTTTTTTTTAAACAAAAAAACAGCAGCATAAATATTTAAATTGTCGGCTGTCCTAATCTTTTGTAGGGAATAGGGAATTACCGGGGTTGAATCTCATGAATCTTAAAGCAAGTTTGAAGTTACAAGAGGCAAAATTTAAGCAGCTACATCTTAACCGTGAAAAAAAAAAATTGTTTTACCATTTATATGTTTGCCATAATCGATAAGGTGTTGCAAATTGCAAATTGGCACTGAACTTCATTGAGCAATATACTATATATATATATATATATATATATATATATAGATACCTTTTACTATTTGCCTCCTAAAATTTTACATATCCCAATATCAATTTAAAATTTTTTAAAAAAATTCCCTTTACATTCGAATTATCAATATTAAATTAAGCTCATATTTCAAACTTAAAACTCTTACTTGAACAAGAACCAACTATACCTTTATCTAAACTTTTATTTTTAAGTGTCTGAATTTTAGAAAAGAAATTAATATTATTACAAGCTTAATTGTCTTGAAAATTTGATTTCATTCGCCCTGCAAAAAAAAAAAAAAAAAAGAGTCTCGTGCAAATATCTAATTTAAGCAACAAAATTGAATTAGGTGTATTGATGTTGACGCTTGTAATTATGTTAAACATATGAGAGTAATGGCTAACTTAATTGAAACTAATTTTGTGCATCTAATTACGACACATGCATGATTAAAACCATAAACTCATGATAATTTTACACCCACCTTACTATTGTGAGTAAGATCAAGAACTAGGGCTTCTTGTTGAATTATACACTAATACATCAGACAATAAGGTTTATATAGACTTGCAAAATTAATGAACAAAAAGACTATTCTACCCTTACAAAAAGATAAAGACTATAACAATAATATCTATTATTTAACAATTTCCCATCAAACTCACGTGTGGCTACAACAAGCATTGAGAGTTTGTTAGACTTAAACCTAAAACATGAAGCGGAATGTGATTTTGTAAATAAATCAATTATCTACATATTTGAAGGAATGAAGGGCAATGTGAGAGTACCAACTTAAGATGATGCCGAGTAATGTGACAATCAATCTCAGTATGCTTAGTTCGCTCATAAAAAACTGAATTACTTGCAATTTGAACAGCACTCTTGTTGTCATAATACAATGGAGTAGGTCGATAAAAAAACACACATATCTATAAGTAACCAACGTAACTAAACTATCTCACAAACTGTAGATGCCATGGCATGATACTTTGCTTTTGTAGAAGATTTAAAGATGATATCTTACGTCTTGCTCTTCTAAGAGATGAGAGAATCAGCTAGAAATACACAAAAGCCAGTGGTGGATTTGCAATCTGTAGGGTCACTAGCCCAATTACCATCAGAGTATGCACGCAGCTATAAAGACCAAGGAGATAGAAGTAAATGACTTTGAAATTGAGTACCATGGAGATACCTCAAAATACGAAGAATGGCACCCAATGGATAGTAGTCGATGAAGTAGCAAATTGACTAACCACATGTACAACATGTGCAATATTTGGATGCGTAATGGTGAGATAAACCAAGCTACCAACAACAGAACAGTATAAGCTAGGATTAAGCAAAGGAGAACCATCAGAAAAAGAATACCAACCATTAAGTTCAAGAGGTGTGTCAGTAGTCTTATTATTAGAAAGACAAGCATGCTCAAATATATCAACTATATACTTAGAATGAGAAATAAGGTAACCTTTCAAAGAGGAGGCGATCTCAATACCCAGGAAGTAACATAGCAAACCAAAATCCTTCATTGCAAAACAACAATGCTTTAGGTGCTTGCTTGAGACCATAATGAGCTTTTCTAAGCTTACAAACTTCACCAGATTGGTTAGAAACCCCTAGAAGAGTTACCATATAGACTTTTTCTTGTAGGTTGCCATTCAAAAAGGCATTTTTAACATCTATATGAGATTTGTGCCAACAAGAACGAAAGCAACTACAATGAGGGTGCAAATTGTAGTCATCTTTACAACAGAAGCAAAGGTCTCCTCGTAATCTATATCATACTCTTGGCAATACCCCTTAGCAATCAACCTAGATTTGTACCTTTCAATAAACCCATCAGACTTGGTTTTAATCCTATAAACCCAGTGAGAACCAATCGCTCATTTACCTGACAGATGAGGCCTGAAATCCTAAGTGTGTGTTTAGTGCATCGCAGTAAGTTCCTCAACCATAGCCTGCTACCAAAAGGGATAACAAATTGCCTCTCTAGAGGAAAAGGCTTAAAAAGATGGGTGAATAGAGGCTAACAGAGTCACAAAAGAACTAGAATAACAAGAGTAAGCAAAATATAGAAGCCAAGTCAACTTATGGGCACGTATAGGATGGGCAGGAAGAGGAACCACGGTTTCAGGAAGTGATTGGGTAGCTACAAGGGGAGAGAGAGAACAACACGTATCTCGAAAGCTGAGGTACCAATCATTGAACTATCAATGGGAGCTCTGCAAATATTAGGATCTAAAGTAGGAGTAGATGAGTGTGAAACAGGGGGTGTAACAATCTCAGTATCAAGAATGAAAGATCAATATGAATAAGATCAAACTTACTCATATTATGAGGACTAGTGGGAATGGAAAAGAAAGCTATATGCTCAAGAAACTTAACATGGCGAGAGACATACAATTTTTAACTAACTGGGTCAAAACAATGATATCCCTTTTGACCGGCACCATAACCCAGAAAGACATAAGTAATAGATCATGGGGATAATTTACTACGCTTAACATGAGGCAAAAGAACAAAACAAGTAGACCCAAAGCCACGCAAAGACAAGTAATCAGGAGCATGACCATATAATTTCTCAAAGGGGGACAAACCTGAACTGTGTGAGGCCAGAATCCTATTAATCAAATAAGCAGCAATAAGGATTACTTCTCCCCAAAATTCACTAGTAACATAGGTGGATAATAAAAGTTAACGAGTAGCCTCAACAAGATTGCTATGTTTCCTTTCAGCAACATCATTTTGCTCTTTGCACAAGAAATTGGTGAATAGTTCCATCTAAAGCAAGTAAGTTAGAAAAATCATTAGAGGTAACCCAAATCACATCGAAAACACACAACCGAATATTAAATTTTGACAAAAGCTCAAAAAGCATGAAAGATACTCAAGAATTCAGAACAACGCTTCAAAAGACAAACCCAACAATAACAAGTGCAATTATCAATGAATGAAACATAATATCTTGACCTCCCTTTATGGCTATAGGATAAGATCCCCACACATCAAAATGGACAAGTTCAAAAAGTGCAAGAAAAAAGGAAATACTTTATTAAAAGGTAAAACAAAAAACTTGGCTAATTTGCAACTAGTACAATTAAAAATATCATGAGGTCTCAAATTCCCTAATGCTCCTGCACTAGCTAAAAATTGTAAACGAGATGTTGAAACATGACCTAAACAAGAATGCCATAAATAAAAATATGAAGAGGAATGACTTAAGCAAAATAATGACAAATCAACAGTGGAAGCTGCAACTTCTTGTATATAAGCTGATCCAAAATATAAAGTCCCCCTTGCCTTCGTCCGATCCCAATTAGCTTTTGAGAGTGTAGGTCATGCACATAACAAGTAGTAGAAGAAAATAAAACTAAAAATTCAGATTCACACAATTGGCTAACTGAAGCAAGATTTACAGTAAGATTAAAAATATGGTAAATATCAGGAAGAGACAAACTATGTGTGACAGCTGAATCGACACCTGTAGGATAGGAGTACCATCAGCAATCATAACTGACACAGAAGGGTTAGGAGATAAAGAGACAATGGAATATGGTTAACATCAGGGAGAGACAAACTAGGTGTGACAACTGAATCGATACCTTTAGGATAGGAGTACCATCAACAGCCATAACTGACATAAAAGCTTTAGGAGATAAAGAGACAATGGAGGACAAATCAGCGGACATATGATGAGAAGCACCTGAGTCTAAGACTCACAAGGAAGATGTACTTGAAGAGTTAAAAGATGACAGACCCATATGAGAAGAGGCAGACATGGCATGCGGCTGTGTGGCAAGAAACTTCTAAAAGTATTCAAATATAAAAGGGTCCAATGTTGGTGCAACCATGCTAGAATTAAGGTGGAGGTGGCCTATAAGTCCATTGCAACGATTGTTCCAAGCTTCCATGGAGAAGAAACATGCGATGACAGTGGAGACGACTGTTGTTGCTGTTGGGATTGTTGTTGTTGTTTGACTCTATTCAACAATGTAGGACATTGAGTCTTCCAATGACCTTTCTTCTTGCAAAAGCTACATTCATCAGGAGCAACCTTCGAGTTTGATATATTTTGGTTACTAGGAGATGGTCGTTGTAGTGTGGCGAAAACTAAAGGATTAGATGGTGATGCAATCCCCTTCACTGCTTGAGACTTAAGGCATATCTCCTCTACCATCAATTCACTAACCACTACATCCACATAAGGAAATGGACTGCGATGCAAAATGGTATCACGTAACCCCTCAAAATCATCACGAAGACCCATCAAAAATTGGACTGGTTGCTGTTCTTCTCTTCGGGCGATGTAAGGAGCAAATGCCCAAAACTTAGCAGATTCTGTAAGAGACAACTGGTCTCATAGGTCAGTCATAGCAGAATAAAATTCCTGAATTGTCATATTTTTCTGTTGAAGAGCACAAATATTAGTCTCTAATTGGTATTGTTTTGCAAAGTTAGATTGGGTAAATCGTCTTGCCAGACGTTCCTAGACCTCCTTGGCAATCTCATAATTCGCTAATTGAGTGCCATCGAATGCACGACAGAATTATTAATCCAGCTAATAATCCTTGCATTATCTGCTTCCCAAGTATCCAACGATGTTGCATAATCTGTGGCCTTTTGATCAGTAGGTCTAACAAAAGTGCCTATAACATAACCCCACATCTTTTTACCCCTCAAAAAATTCTTCATCACATAACTTCAATACGAATATTTATTTCCATCTAATTGAACACTAATAGATTGAAGAGAATCATCTCTAGTTTCCGCCATTTGCAGACAAACGACAAATGCCCAGCAAATGTGGATCAATTAATAAATTCCCAAATTGAAGGATGACAAATTGCTGCAGCCACAGTTAAGCTCACCATTGGCGCATAATTCTCTAGCACCAATCGATTAATCTACACAGTCAACAACCACTCTCTTTTTTTAATGCACTGACACCAACAAACTCAAAAACAAGTCCATTGCACGACTACCAAAGCCACAAAGTGAACGCAGCAAACAATGCTATATGCAGCGCAACCATCACTTATGCAAAATAAATACAAGAGTGAAGGGTGAAAGAATGACCAAACCGCATATGTCCTCAAAAGACGACGAACAAAAGAATCGGCTTTGATGCCATGCAAGTAAAATCAAGAACTAGGCTTCTCATTGAATTACACACTAACCACATCAGAAAATAAAGGTTTATATAGACCTGCAAAATTAACAAAATAAAAAGACTATTCTATCCTCACTAAAGATAAAAAAACTATAATGATAATAAATATTATTGACAACTATTTTTGTGTTTGGCAAAAATGGTTTACACCACTTTTTTAGTTATAAACAATGTAAAGTTTTTATATGTTATAGTAGCAATAAAAAAAATCATTACAGTGTAAAACTCTTATATGCTACAATAAAAACAGTTTTAACCAACGGCTTTTACCACCACGTCAAACACTTTAAATGCTAGGTAGGAGAGAAAAAAGATAAGATGGAAAGAAAAATATAATAATAAAGGGTATAAAATATGAATGATGGAAAGAAAATTGGTTTTCTTTTTTATCCATCGTTTGTATGAAAGTACAAAAAAAAAAGTTAGTACATACTTGTACTATTTTCTTTTCCTCCTTTCCTCTATAACCAAACAAACCAGTTTTATATTTTCTCTTTCAAATATCTCGTCTTCCTCTCTCTGACTTTTTCACCCCTACCAAACATAAAGTAAAGGTAATTTTCAACAAAAAAAAAAAAAAAAAAAAAAAAACAACCGCATTGTAAGGTCTCTAGTTAAAACAAAGGGACGAGACTGTGGTAGTATGCGGCTAAGGCACACTATCAATGGTGCATAATCCAAGGGTATATGGTTAAGTTTTGATAACATATTTGTGGCTTATACGTTAGGATGCATTGGGATTAGCATATGCTTAGTAGCATCAAACTTGCCCCGTTCAAAAGAAACAATTATCATGATAGAACAATAACATTTCACTAGACAATAATTAAAAAAAACGAAACAAAAACAAAAATACCGATCTGAACAGGACCCCGTCCAAAACTTAATAAAAAAAAACAACAAAAATTGTTGGTTAGCTTTTTTTTTTTTTTTTTGGATCTTTCGTACCAAAAAAAAAAAAAAAGGGTTTTACATCATTCTTTACAATCTTTGTATCAAATAAAAAACTTAAACTTTAAGAACAGGACCAAAAAAGGGAAGCAAAAACTTTTCTCATTTCATTCTCATGTAATGAGTTGCCTTTATAATGCCTCTTCATTTAGACTATGGGAAAAACTACAAAAGTTCTATCCGCGTTGTTTTGTTTTGTTTTTTGTTTTTTTTTTTCTTTGAGTACGGAGATCAGACGGTGCATTTTACGATCCCATTCTCTTCAACATATTAACAGTCCTGGGACTATCAAGGAAGAGAAGGAGTTTACTAAATCTTCATATACGAGACCTCAAATATCTTTGATGTTTACAACATAGGACCCGGGCACATAATTTTAGCCCTCCGTATACCAATAGTAACCAAGATGCAAGTGAGTTGGGCAAAGAACCAAATTCAGTGTTGTAAACATAGGGAAGCCTTGGCTAACGTGCCTTAACCAGTGGACGACAACCCTTGGTGGCAGTCCTTCTCAGGTTGTTAATCACAAGACTTGCTCGTGTAGATTTTTACCAGAATCTTTGATATTCAAACTCCTGTTTCATTTTATTATAGTCTATGAAAGATAAATGATAATTCCTTTTTAATAATAATAATATTATTAACAACAACAACAACAACAACGGAGGTATCATAGAAAAAATCCCTTCTCCAAAAAAGCCCCAACCTGTTTCTATTTCCGCCCCTTGGAAATATGCCGCCCAAGCTCTAGAATCCAACAGCACCATTTCTAGTGTCAACAAAATTATCGCCATCGTTGGTGTCCTCCTTGTCTGAGAGCACCATCTCAAGAATCTCGCAACGCTCGTGAGCCCCTCCTTCGGCCAAAAAGACGACTTCTCGTTCTCGTCAAAAGCTTACTATTTGCACATATGAACGATACTTTCTCTCTGTTTTTTCTTATATTGACTGTTAATAATTGTTATTATCACCTACAACCTGGTTTATATTATATTTGGTGTATTTGGGCCATCAAGACCGTCCAATTTAGATCATTCGCTGTATAAACGCCTACTACTAATGGTCCATATAAATTGTGCCCTATCACAGATTCTCCCAACACAAAAGGAATATAATTATAAGAAAAATATAAACAGGTCATATAGTGGATTGTAGAACTCGTCTTTTTGATAAGACTAATAAACAAATCATATTGGGATTTATTATTTATATATTGAAACAGCTGTTAGTTCAGATAAAAATCGACTTTGAGCATAAATCAGCATCGCCACACTTACTAAACACCGACTTAAAAAAACTATAAGTTCTTTAACACAGTTCTTTCTTTTTTTAAAAAAAATTTCTTCAACATAGTTAATGTTAGAGTATGATGACCCGAATTCAGTTTGGCCCGACCTAAAAGCTCGTAGTGCGACAAATTATGGTGAAAAATAAAAGTGAGATTTTTCATGAGATCTGTGGTGGTAGCAGATGGCCCGATCTGTAGTCCACCACTGATCTCTCTAAGGGTGCGAGGGCTCCACCCCCGCGGTACAGACCTTTGTTGTTGGGCCGTTTAGTTTATGTTTTTAGACTCTTAGGGTTTTACCTATATATATATATATATATATGATGTATTGCATTAGGGCTTGATGATTAGCGAATTTGAGCCTCCCTAGCGCATCCATTGTAATCTTAACGGGTTTAGTGATTTTCTCCTTTACTCGTGATTTTTTTCCGTTTTAAGTTTTTATATAAATTTTATGTGTTTTTGTTCTTTGTTTTCTATCGCATTAATTCGCAACAGTTAATACAGTAGGCGTTTTCACTAGCTTTTGGATATGCAAATGGTTTGTCTTTCAACTAGACATAGCAGGCTTTTTTACCAGCGTATGGATATGGAAAAATAAATGAAAATAAAAATGATATCAAATTAAGCAGCAATCAGAAACGAGAATATCAGATAGGAAAAAAAAAAAAAAAAAGAAATATGAGAATTTGTCAAAACATAATAAGGAATCAGCCCTTGGAATCTACTTTTCGATCGGTTTGTCAAAGTCCAAAACAAACTCCTCCACCCTAGAAAGAAAACACCTTCATACTTTTTTCATGTTCATATTAATTAACCTTTTTCCTAAATCAATTGTATTAATTAGTCTAAAAGCATAATCAAGAGAAAACCGAGTAATCCTCTTGTTTTTCATTTTTCTGTTTGTTTTTTTTAAATAAAAATAAACAAGTAGACTAAATGTCTTTTTCCCGGAAAGGAAGACAAGACACATACAGTATCATACTGGTTCGCCTTTTATCGTAAAATTTGTTTTTATCTAAATTCTAGATTAGGGCGCGTGATCAACGGTACATTTAGCAGATCACATTCACTAATCACTAGTAAAAAAGACATGGCAATGTAATGAATAAGGCATTAAAGAGGGGTAGCAATGTAATTAGGAAAATATTGTACGAGGCGTCTTTGTCACAACAACAGACCACTTCTTCGTTTTGGGTCAATGATGAGCCGACACGTCATATAGTAAATTGTCAATTTTGACGACGGCAGTGGAAAAGTAGGCGTCACTGGTCACGCTCGGTTTGCTCCGAAGCTCCGCCTCAGCGCAATTACTTGATTATTAACTTAAATTAAAATTAAAAGTATAGATTTTCTTCTAATAGATGTTTTACACTAATACTTAGATTAGCTCGAATACTATTACAATGCAATCTTAATAATAATAATAATAATTTTAATATTAAGAAAAATAAAACTCTCCCAAAAAGGGCTGTTAGTGAAGCAAAGTCAAGTCTCTCTCTCTCTCTCTCTCTCTCTCTCTCTCTGTGCCCTTCTTCTTCTTATTCTCTCTCTCCTCCGGCGTTCTAATCCTGCGCACCCTCGATTATCTAATCCTGCGCACCCTCCGCCGGCTTCCAAGCTCAGATCTCTCTAAGCTTCGACTTTCTCTTGCTTTTCTGATTTCACGGTACGCTTTAATTTAATCTTTCTTATTATTATTTATTATTTATCATTTATTGTTATTATTATTTTTAAGTTTGTTTGAGGAATCCTTGCCCTGAGCTGAATCAAACTTCATAGTTGTTGTTGGATTGGAATATTCTCGTTAGCAGGGACGATCCCGTTCGATTTTACTGTTTTTTTTTTGAAGAAGAAAACTTTATCGAAACAAAGTTCTAAAAATAAAAATTTCGGTGGTTAAACCGACGACGTATTGATCGGATGCTATATCTTGCAATGTCTTTTGATCGTATTCTGATACTTATTTTTTTAAATTATTATTTTGGTTACGGAAATTTTTTGAGTTGTGTAAGGATCATTGGTTGCAGACGGGGTGGGACTGGAGGTGACTAGAATTCTGGAAGTACCCCAAAAAAAAACACTATAGATCATGCACATCGTTAAAAAAAAAAGAGAGAATAATTTCGGAAATCATGACATTTGCGTGTCAAAATTCTATAGAATTTGTAAAACTAAAATCAACGTTTTGTCTGAATTCATTTAGACCTAACAACTTGAAATTTGCCAACATTTTCTGAGTTTCATACGAAAGCAAATTACTCTTCTCTTCCAATTCAATTACGTCAATATAAAATATGTGTTTTTGTTTCATAATGTGTGTGGCATTTTTTTAAATGATGAAAATCTTTTTCCAAATTGATATTACTATTTTGTCCTAAGTCTTTTTTTTTTTAACCACTAGGCCGTAACAAATTATTATTATTATTATTATTATTATTATTATTATTCTTTTCATGCTTTGTTATTTTCCTCTAGAAAGGCATGAAGTGGGGAACTGCCCATCCAATAGGTCATTGGATATAAGAGTACTGTTGTTCAGAAACTTTTTAAGAGTGTTTGGAGGACTACTTTTTCATTGAGGGATGGATCATTATTTGAGGTTATGGCTTTACAAAAAATGGATGACATTTATTTATTTTTTGTGCTTTATGGCCATTCATTCACATCCACATCAATGGGTTATGCTTAAATGAATCAATTCATGCTATTTCTTAATACCATCAATATTAAAATGATAACAATACCATCTATTTCTTCTCCTTCAATGTCTCTTTCTATGCTGATAAAGATAAACTTGTCTCTTCTTTTCTGTTTGTGCTTCCTCTTACGTTTTACGTGCACCTAATACCAATTAGGAATAACTCATAATTAATTACAACGGGTTGTTTTTGCAATCAGCTATTGTTGAGAAATCATGAGCTGCTTTGGGTGTTGTGAAGACGATGATATGCATAAAGCTGCCGATAGTGGAGGTGCATACCCGATGAAAAGTTCATCAGGTATTTCCACTTTTCTCAAATAGAGGTCACTCATCAGAGACACTATCTTGCAATTGTTATTCACTGCTCTGTTAATGTTTTTTGACTGCAACCTGTTTTTTTTGGCCACAATATGGCAATGTTTTCAAAATAGAAAGTAAGAGGGTCAAATTAGGCCTGATGCTATCCATGATTACTTTTACTTTTACTTTTACTTGAGTATTTCTAAGCATTTGTGCCTGTTTGTCCTTTATCTCTTCTTCTTTCTTCTTCTATTTCACTTGGCTTTTGTTATTGAAAAGTTATTTGTATGCTTTTCTTTCACTTGTATTGACATTTTTTTTCCCACCATGACAACATCCTTGTTTTTGTTATGTATTATTTTACATTTTCTGCTTTTGTTTCGTTTATAGTTGTCTGCTTTTCTTTATGCCTCATTGTTTATACGATGATTCTCTTAGCTCCAAACTAAGTTGAATTTCATGAGCCTAGGGAATGACGGGGGTTACCATGCATCAGAGAGTGCACCCCGAGGTGCTCAAACAGTGAAAGTCCAGCCCATTGAAGTTCCTGCCATACCAGTAGACGAGCTAAAGGAAATCACTGATAGTTTTGGGACGATTGCTTTGATTGGAGAGGGCTCATATGGAAGGGTATACTATGGAAAGCTTAAAAGTGGGCAAGCCGCAGCAATCAAGAAACTAGATGCCAGTAAACAACCCGATGAGGAATTTTTAGCTCAGGTTTGTACTCCAACGGACTTGTTTTTCTCTCTTCATTCATCATTTTGGAATGATTTTTTATTCATCTTCTAAATTGGTGTTAACCTCTATAGGTTTCCATGGTGTCGAGGTTGAAACATGAAAATTTTGTTGAACTTCTTGGTTACTGTGTTGATGGGAATTCCCGTATTCTTGCCTACGAGTTTGCATCTAATGGCTCTCTTCATGACATTTTACATGGTATGTGACACAAATTTGAAAACCAAAAATTTCAAATGAGTCAAGACAATACCTACTAATAAGGTTATAATTTCTTTAATGCTGTCTCTTGACGCGTGACTAAATGAGAGCTTTGTCCTGTGAATTGGTATCATGTGTCCATGCAGGAAGGAAAGGTGTTAAAGGAGCACAGCCTGGTCCCGTTCTATCATGGGCACAGCGAGTGAAAATTGCTGTAGGTGCTGCAAAGGGACTAGAGTATTTGCATGAGAAGGCCGACCCTCACATCATTCATCGTGATATCAAGTCTAGTAATGTACTGATCTTTGATGATGATGTTGCCAAGATTGCAGACTTTGATTTGTCAAATCAAGCTCCTGACATGGCAGCACGTCTTCATTCTACCCGTGTTCTAGGAACCTTTGGTTATCATGCCCCTGAGTAAGTCCTTTATGATTTCTTCGAGTCACATTTGCATATACTTTGAGTATTGACAATTCGCTGGGGAATGAAAACTTTGAATCTTGCACTAGCCAACTTAACTTCTGAAGGTAGTAGAATTCAAAGATTGTTTCTTTTGTTGACTTGAAGTATCAGTTTAATGCTCTAAATTTTTTCTGTCTGGCAGATATGCAATGACTGGACAGTTGAATGCAAAGAGTGATGTTTATAGTTTTGGTGTTGTCCTGCTTGAACTTCTTACCGGGAGAAAACCCGTCGATCATACGTTACCACGTGGACAACAGAGTCTAGTGACATGGGTACTAATCGCTTTGCTGATTTGATCAGCAACTCTGTCTCGTTTCAAAATTTTTTAAACTTGGAATTCTGTCTTATGCAACTGAGCTGACCATGTGCTGGAATGTATTAGGCTACCCCAAAACTCAGTGAAGACAAAGTTAGGCAGTGCATTGATGCAAGACTAGGAGGAGACTATCCTCCCAAGGCTGTTGCAAAGGTGCTTGATTTCTTATCTTTCATAGAAGGGTGCGGTGTGGTTAATTGATAAAGAAACGTTGTTCTCTTTTCTATGGATTGGGATATTGACAGATTTTAGTGAGCACTTACCACGCAATCAAACCTCTAAATTTTAGTAAGCAATTTCTTTGTGTTTATTGCAGATGGCTGCTGTTGCTGCCTTGTGTGTTCAATATGAAGCTGATTTCCGTCCAAACATGAGCATTGTTGTTAAAGCTCTCCAACCCCTGTTAAACGCTCGACATGGACCTGCTGGCGAAACACCAAGTTCATGAAACTCTAGATTTTCTCATCATGGGCTTCCATGCCGAAACGAAGGAATTGTTCTCGAACGTCTTGGTATATTGTTGGATTATGTTCTATATGATGCCATTATTTACATGTATTTGATTTCTTCATAATGCCGAAGGGCTATTTTCCTGTCATTTTCATTATAATGTATTTGTGTATTTTGCTTTACCTTCCTCGCCTTCTCCTCCTCTCCCCTTGACTGGTTTAGATCTTTGAAATGGTGCTAGGTTTTTTGTAATATTTAACGAAGAAATCGGTCGTAATTTTTCTTGGGCAAGATGCAGTCTTTGTAAAAATTGCATTGGAATGCTCTCAGATAGTTATAGTCCAGATGTTGCCTTTGAAAGTTGTGTTTATATTATGTTATCTAACTCTAGCAAGCATCTTAATAGCTGAAGTTCGCTTTATACAATAACCATGTTCGTGAATATGAAGGATGTATATATTGTAAAATTAACACAACTAGTCTTTGTAACTATAAATATTATCATTTTGGTCAAGCAGATTACTGCTTGAAGTTTAGTCTTTTTTTCGCATTGAAAATTTTTAGAAATGATAACATCCACGTTATATGGTAGCAGAAAATTTTTGCAAGTAGTTATATTAGATACAAAATGTTTTAATTTAAACTATTTTTAAAAATAATGACGAGAATTTATGAGTTTGATAGACCTGCAATTACTTTACGATTGGGAGGTGATTGTTTTTGTTATGTTGCATAAATTGTTCATCGCTTTTAGCGTCAAAGAATTAAAACTACGAACAGAATTAGAGTTTTTATAAGTAATTTGCGAGGAAAAAAAAGTTGAGCGAGCAAAATGTCAAGGTTTTTTTAAAGAATAGGGTTAGAATTTTTTAAGGTCGTATTAAAATAAAACTTAAAATTAAATAAATGAAAGAAAAAAATCTATTTTTTTTAATGAATTTGTTTAATTTTTCCCCAAAGTTAAGAACTTTTTAATTTTTCAAAGTCACATTTCTCAAATATAGAAACATTTATTTTTTTTGACAACAAAGAAATAACAACAAGGTTCGTTTGGTTTATAGAGTTAAGAATAAAATTTAAATTTTATTTATAAAAAAAATACTGTAATAAAAAGATTTAATTGTGATGGGAACAAAATAATAAAAAAAAAAAAGCCGAAATGTAAAAAAAAGAAAAGAATAATGGAAAGATAAATTATTGTAAAGACAGACGACGCCGTATGCTTAAGGCAGAGAGAACAGGGTGAGATTGCGGGCAACAAATGTTTTTGCGTCTTCCACTCTCTTCTATTCTATTCTTCAATCTTCACTTCACCTGCCTCCGTCTCCGTCTCTGTCTGTGTCTGTTAAGTGTTACCTAAAATTTTCATTCAAAAGGAATCGGACCACCCTTCCATCTCTAATCTCTATTTCCACTTTTCTTTCCTTCTTCTTTTTTTTTTTTTTTTTTCTCTCTCTTTGAGTGGGCTTGTAATTGTTCTAGGTTTCGGCTAACGATTTGATTTTCCCTCCTTCTTTCTTTCCTTTTTCCAAGTTTAAAGTGTTCGACATTGCATTTCTTCTACACGTTTCGGATTGGATTCCCAGGTGACTCGACTCTCAACATTCTTCTTCTTCTTCTTCTTCTCATTTTCCCGCTTTCCATGTTTTCAATCTTCTTTATCTTCTTCTTCTGCAGTCGTAAATCCTGTTGTAATGTAAAATGTAGGCTGGTAATTACACTTTTCTGCCCTAGAAATCCTGTTAATTCTAATGGTTTTTGACCCAGTGGTTTAATTCCTTGTTTAGTTTAGTGTAGTCGCATCACATTGTTGCCTATACCTCAACTTTATTGGATAGAATTCTTCTTCCAACTTCATTATTCAATTTCCCAATCCCAACATTTGACGTTATTTTTTATAATCTATTCAGGAGGATTGTTTAGGATTTGCTCATGTTTTATCTCATTATTTATTATTTACTATGTTTTTCTTTTTTTTTCCCTCCCATAAATAGGCCTAATGATTCTACAGACTTTCAGCTAAGACCTTGATTCATTCATAATTGATATTAATGTTTTGGAATGTTGCTAAGAGCACTGGAAAATGTTAATGACCAACTTCATATTTTTATATACTTTTTATCTTTGTTATTCCACAGGTTTATGACTTCTGGTTATTGGAGAGCGCTGAATGATTTGAGATCGCAGATAACTACTTATGTCCTCTTAACTTTTGGCTTGAAAACGAAGCCTTCTCTTAGGAAATGCCATTGCTGAGTAAAGGGCTTTTGTGGAATATATAACTAGAGTACAAAATGATCAACAAGCAGCATCTCTTAACGTATATTTATCTTCTGCTTTACACCACGCTGTCCTCGGGGGTTATTCTCTACAACAAGGCATGTCATGTTTCATTTTTTTTTTGGTGATAGAAATTTACTCTTGCTATGTTGCTTTCTGCATTATCAATTTACTCATTAGTTTCAATTTCTTCCTTTACATTACCCATTTTCTGACTGTCTGCTCTTGAAAGAACCCCAAAAAAAAAAAAAAAAAAGAAAGCGTTCTTATTTTCTTGCTATGTTGATTATTGAAGGATGGTCGTGTTGGAATTTTTGTTATTTGCAGTGGTTCCTATCCACAAGGTACTTCAACTTTCCATATCCCATTACCCTCACCATGATTCACATGGGCTTTTCTGGTGCGGTAGCGTTCTTTCTTATCCGTGTTGTGAAGGTATGACCCAATGGAAGCATGTATTGCCTTTTCTCTTTTGATGATCCTAGATTATGTTCCTTACTTCCTTTTAAGTTCTAGCGGATTCACTACCATCAGATGTTCTTTTCTTTTTCTTCGAACGGTGAAAAGTTAAAACTTTTCACTTTTTAGGTTATAGTTATATACTCTCTGATCCTAGTAAAATTAGGTAAGATGATGCTGGACTGAGGTAAACACATAGGAATAGAAACAAGCATGTGATGAGTGCTCTTGATGGGTTATTATGCTTCATCCTCAATGTCTTACTCTTAAGCAACTTGGTGCTTTATCGTTGAATTGAATGGTTATATTCAACAACTTACAAGTCCAGCACAACAAGACAACAAAGTTGTAGCGTTGTAGGCTTGTAGCCTGTCCCAGAGTACATTCCTAACTTTTGAAGTTTTGCATTATATGTGGTCCATGTTGAGTAATACTCTTGTATATGTGGTCATTTTTTTTTCTCTATGAGTTTATCAACAAACAGTATGGAATGAGGCATCCTATGTATATTTCCTTTCCTTTTCTTTATACTTTGGCAAGCTGTTTTTGTTCTTCCTTTTTCTTCGCCATAATATTATTACTGTTCCATGGAAAGTGTTTTACCTTTGATAGTTGTACTTGTGCAGGTTGTTTCTCCTATCAAAATGACATTCAAAATGTAAGTCTGCTACGAGCAGATCCTTTCTTCTTATCCCCATATTTTTCTCCTCTTGATTTATGTATTTTTTTTCTTTGCAGATATATGACATGTGTGGTTCCGATAAGTGCCTTCTTTGCTTCAAGTCTATGGTACGTGGCTTATATATATATTGTTGAGTTACATTCTTATGCGGTTGAGCAACTATGTTTCATTTTCTGCAACAATATTGGCTGTGTGATTGACTCTTTCCAGGATTTGAGGTTGATGTAATCTAGGAGTTATCATCTGTCTACCTTACCAAAATGATTTTTGTCACTGAACAATAAGCACCGGAACTCACCTAATTCCTGCACTCTGTTAGAAACTTAGGGTTTAAATGCCACCCTGATTGAAATCACGATTACTTTGCTTGTTGCTCATTTACTGCTATACTGATGTTCTTTTTATTTATTAATTTGGTATTTTCAATCTTACCGAATCAGACTTTTGCTAAACTGATGCTCTTCAGTAGCGAGTGCTGATATAGTTTGTTAAATATCCATTTTACTTTTCGTCTAAACAGTTTGTAATGAGCTTTGCACGTATGAAATTTCATCCAGAACTAAAATGCTTCCTTTTGTTTCACTTAGTTTGCTCATCTTGCATCGTGCGACTGATCTTTAAAGCCTTTTCCTCTGTCTGTACAGGTTTGGCAATACCGCCTATTTGTACATATCTGTGGCCTTCATCCAGATGCTAAAAGCCCTAAGTACGTGAATAGTTTGTGAATATGGCCTTTTTTTTTTCCTGTCCTTTCAAATACTGAATGGATTTTACCTTTTTGTTATTTGGATTTTCAGTGCCAGTGGCAACTTTCCTGGTGGCTGTTCTCTGGGGCACAGATGTTTTAAGATGTGATGTGTTCTTGAACATGGTGCTTATTAGTGTCGGAGTTGCCATATCCTCGTATGGTGAAATTCATTTTAATATGATGGGTACACTTTACCAGGTCATGGGAATAGTTGCGGAGGCCCTCAGGCTTGTATTGACACAAGTTCTTCTTCAGAAGAAGGGCTTGACGCTAAACCCTATCACCACCCTGTATTATATAGCACCATGCAGGTACTTGGATTCTCTTTTTCACTTAGACAGTAAGCAACTTCACACCAATTTTATGAAAAGTTGTTTCGTCTGTCGTCTATGTTCAACTTCAAATAGGAAGAGGGTATCACCTCAGCATTTGTCATTAGCAATATATTTCAGATACTGTCCTAAAAAGCTACTTAAATCACGCTGTATTTGTGAATAATAATCTTTGCCTTCTAATTATCCAAGCAATTTGTGGTGTTTTGAATATATTTAACCTGTGTTATATCTGTTATTTTTGACTGATGTATTGTTGTGCTCATTGGTTATCTACTGTCTTGTGCAGCTTTGTGTTTTTGTTTGTTCCTTGGTTTATTCTGGAGAGTCCTGGAATTGAAGTTGCTCAGATTCAGTTTAATTTCTGGATTTTTTTCTCGAATGCTCTTTCAGCACTGGCATTAAATATTTCAACTTTCTTAGTAATTGGTAGAACAGGAGCAGTAACTATCCGTGTAGCTGGAGTCATGAAAGACTGGATATTGATTGCCCTTTCAACAGTTTTATTTCCCGAGTCCGTAATTACAGGCCTCAACATAACTGGTTATGCAATAGGTATGCCTTCTTCAGCTTAACTTTGAAAATTCGTTGCTGCTTTTTGTTTACAATCTAAGATGATTTTTATTTTTTCAGCTTTATGTGGTGTTGTTGTGTACAACTATTTGAAGATGAAAGATGCCCGTGCATCTCAACTTCCTTCAAGAATTAACCCAGATAAGCCAGTACAGGTGTGAAATTCTTTTTACCTTCTTGGGCTAATGAGCATGTATTTTTTAGAGCATGATCTATATTTTTAGATGTTACACTAAATTTTCAAACTCTTTAGCAAAGTTACTTTCGTGAGCACGGGATAGTTTAATATTGCTTCTGGAGGTGCCAAAAGTTCTTTGCACATAATTCAATGGATGTAGTGTGTTTGGTAAAAGTGTGTAAAAGTACTTTGCACAAGCACCAATGCACTTCTATAGTTAATTTTGAGAAGTTGGGTTTTTAACCTTCAACTTCTATTTCGGCTCCTCCTTGTGCTGCAAGTAAAAGTAGATCTTCCAAGGGCACAACACTCGCCAACTAAGCTTTCTTTGGATCGTTATTTTATGGCTGTAGTAGCAACTTGTGCGGAACTATTCCCTTTCTAATGGAACATGTGCAGTACTAGGCATATAGGCCTTGAGCTAAAGTTTCATTCGCACGCTACATCAGCATAAAGCTACGGGAGTTTCTTAGCTTGGTGTTACATTTGTGGTTTTTGTTTTGCCATGGTTCTCCAAAGCCAGATGTCCGGTAAATTTGTTTTAACTGATGAGCATTGGGTACGTTAGAAAATTTATGCGGCTCTTCCCCATTATTATGTGCTTTGCAGGAGCTGAAGATGGAGAAATCATGTGATCTATACACATCTGATGACATTAATAAGACTACTAGCAAGGTTGGACAGAGCCGGTGGAATGTTGCTGCAGCCGATTCTCGTATGGATGAAGAAGCACCTCTAATTCCTTCATCAACATCTCATCTTGGCAAAAGCCAACTTTAGTAAAAGTTTGAAAAACAATTGCAATTAGACGGCAGCAAACACATAGACCATATATTTTTTTGGGATGAGGATATGCATTTCTCTGTTGCAGAGCATCATGGTCAAATTTAGAAAGTAATTCATCGTAAAAATCTAGTTTTAGCAAGCAATGACGATTGAAGTCTAGCTTTTAGCGAATCTTCTTGCTTTCAGATGTTTGAATTGAGCCTGTACTTTTTTCCCTGTGTTATTTCATGGAGATTCTTAGCCCTGAAGGAATAAAGGTTTGATCTCTCGCTCTCTCTCTCTCTGTGTTATTTCATGGATTTTCTTAGCCCTGAAGGAATAGAGGTTTGATCTCTCTCTCTCTCTCTCTCTCTCTCTTATCTCATGGAGATTCTTAACCCTGAAGGAATAGAGGTTTGATCACTCTCTCTCTCTCTTTCGCATTATATTGTGAGTTGTAATTCTAGTTTCTCAATACATATTTATCTTGTCTGTGTGGAAGTTGATATGGGACGACAAATATGACAAATCAAATGCGAGCCTTTGATGGTTTATAGCCAACGCATCTTTCATTTCATATTTAAAGCATTGTCCGCTAAAACTTTTTTTTTTTTTTGATATATGTTTTTATCTTGGTTTCCTGTGGGTGGGATGGTGCCAATTTAAAATTTGAAAAAAGGGGATTTAATTGGGTAAAAGGCTATCCTGTCTTGCTCCTTTTGGTGCTGGAGAAGAGTGGTTCAGTTTATGATAGGGTCTAAAGTTGAATGAGTTGTCAAAACTCAATTGAATGTTTTAGAGGACTTTAGTTACGGGACACGCGTTGGCGCATCCCCTCTTTGGTTTTAAAAGATGCAAAAAAGAATTAACTTTACAAGGAAAAGAAAATAGGTATTTGCCCAAGTTGTTTATCAATGGGGAAAAGGCAGTGCTTAATTCAGAGTTTTTGGAATCTCTCTCTCATCTCTCTCTGTGTTGTTGTCAATGTTATTGTAGTTTTATTTTTTTGGGGTATAAAAATGAATATTGGGGTAGTTAACGCATGAAGAAAAGGAATTTTGTACGTTTTATTTTAGTAGTATATATTCATGTAATATGTCATAATTTATTATGATTGATGATTTATAAATGGGTGTTTGAATTGATTAGTCGTGTAGGGTGGGTCATGCAGGCCAATAAATGCTGGTCGTCTAGGTCCGCGACATACGTTAAACAAGTTCAAAAGCCAGCCAGCGTAGCAATGACCAATAGCAACCATCCAACTTTGGCAAATGCTCATATTCTCCTCACTCCTAGTCAATTTTGTTGTCGTATGTTTCACTTCTACTCTCTTACGAAAAGATCCTTCTAATTTCTTCTTCTTTTACCGAATTAAGACCATCTTATTTCCTTTTTTTTAATGGCTAATTTTGAAAATTCTTTTGCAGTATTAGTAATAATCATCATATATTTTCGAATTACAAATTCACATGGTATAAAGACACATTTTCTTAATATATATATATATATATAAATAAGATGTTATAAAACGAATAACTCACAAAGTTTTATAAGTTAATCTATAAGTAATTAAATGAGAAATAAATAGCGATTTTTTAATTAAAAATAAAGTGTTTTTATATCAGTATTGTGCATATTTTGACAAATAAATTTTATGTGATATACCAAGTTCAAATATCTTTTTTTAACTTTTATAGCAGCTTAATATTGTAGCAAACAAATTAAATAATATTATTGTATGGTCGTCAAGCTGATCTTCTCGACAATGGTACTGTCACATGTGTCATTGATGTCATATTAGTGAAAAACCAAGGGCCTGCGGAGCTAGATCTAGGGAAGCTAAGAATGATAAGTTGGTTGTTTAATTTTTATGAATCACGATAATAGTCCTTAAAAGGTTTTATCGTACAAATTCAAACTAAACAATAATGTGCGAGATTAGCTTAATTGGTAATAAATAAATAAAATGAGGAGAAGTCACTTATTTTCTTCCCATATCCGCGTCGAGCTCAATCACCAAATCTAAAAGGTCGTTTCAGATTGTGATACTCTTGATTTGAATTCCAAACCAGCTTCTATCATGTGCATTCAACTCGCCATAGCCTTGTTGCATGTTGCGTAAGCCTTCTATCTTATAAGAGTCGGCCTCAGCTCAATAGTGCCTGACCAGGGGCTAAATTGAGAAATAATACTTTTATTGTATTGCTTTTTAATCTTACCCCTTTTATGATGAGTTTTGGAGCATACCATCTTTAGTAAATGTAAAGATGTTATTATTCTCAAGTATTTTAGGTTAAAACAAGACAAGTATATGTTATCTTAGGAAATTTTGACATTTTTAACTAGAAGAAAGTATATGAATAAAATGGAAGAAAAAATAGTATAACACCATAAATGGTAGTAAAAAAATGATATATCACCTAATTTAATCCCTGAGCAATGGACCATCTATGCATTACAAAACATCATGCTTTGTTTGGTAAGAGGGAGAGAGATAGAAGGATAGGTTAAATCCTTTATTTGGTCGGAGGGAGAGGAGGAAGGAGAGGAGAGGTGAGGTGGAAGGATGTGGTTTCTCTCGTATCCCACCAAATTGGATCCTATTATTGATGGAAGAATTTAAGCAATCATTTACCTTGCTTTTAAAAGACTATTTTACCATCTAAATAAATAATTAACAAATAATAATAAATGCATTATACAGTAATTTCACAAATAACTATCATTTATCATTTTAATACTCCTTTTATCGTATCAATCAACACAAATGATTATTATAATCTTCTCCATCCTTCCTATTCTCTATTCCTCAAACTCTTTCTGTCTTTTATACTCTTCATCCCTCTTATCAAGCGGAACGTGAAAAAGAAAAAAATAACTATAAAAGAAAGAAATAATTATAAGGTCATATAATTTAAAAAAAAAAAAAACAAGAGGTGGATCGAATCTACAAACTCCTCCTCCAAGGCGTTAAGCACGTAAATAAATGTTCATTTTACTCGAGCGATTTTACACATCAAATGGATACAATTATCAGAAATTATAATTTTTTTTTTTTAATATTCCATGTTGATGTTCTTTTATTAGTCACGCGGGCACCTGACACGAAGAAACATGTGATTGCGAATCGCAGGGGCAAGATCGTCAATTGGCAGTAGGCGTCCTGGAGAGGATCCCCGACACTGAGGACTTAAGACGATTGCCGTTTGCAGGAGAACAAAGAAAGCATCGAAAACAGGACGACGAAACGTCCCCTCCCTCCCAGCTCCACGAGTCTCAACTCTCAAGAAAGAGACACCACTCTTCTTTTCTCTCTCTCCTCTTTCCCCTATAAATAGATTTACGATTATACATATACATGTAAAGAAAGAAAGAAAAGAAGAGAATAGAACGGTGAAATCGAAATTTCATCATCGAGACGCCGGTAGATGCTAAGAAGAAAAGGAAGAAAAAGAAGAAGCAAATCAGAGATTCGACAGTGTTTTCACAAGATTTTACTAAAGAAACTGAGAAAATCGGAGATCGGTCATGGGTGGAGATGTGAACGGCAGCAGTTGCAGCAGCAGCAGCGGCGGAGCGATGGGCGAACAGGCGGAGGCGCAGTACGTTGGGGCGAAGACGTCGGTGTGGTGGGACATAGAGAACTGTCAGGTCCCTAAGGGATGCGACCCTCACACAATCGCTCAGAACATCAGTTCCGCCCTCGTCAAGATGAATTACTGTGGGCCCGTCTCCATCTCCGCCTACGGCGACACCAATCGCATCCCCGCCTCCGTCCAGCAAGCCCTCTCTAGCACTGGCATCGGCCTTAACCACGTCCCCGCCGGTACATTTTCTCTCTCGCTCTAAAAATGTGTTTTTGTTCCTAAATTTCTCTCCTTTTTGTTTTTCTCGTGTGATTTTAGTTTATTCTCGTTTAATCGGCCTTCAACTCAATTTGGTTCTCCTCTTTTTTCACCATTCATACGTGCAATTTCTGTTTCATTCATTCACTTTCTAGGGTTTTTTCCTCTAAACCACCCCCTTTAATATATCCTCACTCTTTAAAAATATATTTCTTTTGGTTCTTGATATGTGCGCCTGTTCCTGCAATTGTCTTAAATATTCTGTTCTATTTACTTTATTCGAGTTTAATAGGCGTTCAATTCATCTTCCTTACACTATTCCCACACAATTTCATCGTTTCCTTTCTAGGGTTTTTCACGAAAATATAAAAAAGAAGTTGATTAAAAAACATGGTAGAGGCTTTTGATATGATCTGGTCTTTTTTTTTTGGCAGAAGTCGATTGTTTTGGTCTAATATGTGAATGATGACATGTCTTACAGAAATTTCATCCTTTTCTAGAACGTGCCGTTGACATGTTTAAGGTTTCGGTACAGGTGTGAAAGATGCGAGCGATAAGAAGATCTTAGTTGATATGCTGTTTTGGGCAGTAGATAACCCTGCACCTGCGAATTATCTGCTCATTTCTGGCGATAGAGATTTTTCAAACGCTCTCCATCAGTTGCGAATGAGGAGATATAACATTCTTTTAGCGCAGCCGCAGAAAGCTTCTGCGGCCCTTATTGCTGCTGCAAAGAGTGTGTGGCTTTGGACGAGCCTCTCCACTGGAGGATCACCACTTACAACTGGTGAATCATCTCAGCTTGCTAATTGTAATCAGCCTTTTATCCCTGAAATACCCCAATACCCGGTGTCGGAACCGTTTCCTATTAGCCAACCCATGGCTCACCAAGGAAGTTTTCCATTAGGGACTCAAAAGGCTAATGATGTTGGAAGGTCTGTTGATCCTAAGAATAAAGGAAAACACATGAAGAAAAATCAAAGTCAGCCCATCACATCGAGGGTTTTAAATGTCCCTGTAGGAATACAAGAGATTAAAAATAATGATTACCCTTTCCAAGCGGAGCATACACATGCAAAGCAGTTTAAGAAAGCACCCCACGAATTCTTTGGTGGTAGTGGCAGTAACGGCAACAATGTCATAAGCAATCCCCCTAATCACTACCCTCCTCCTATGATGCCAAACAACCCCCATATGCAACCTAATTTTGGACCTGATAACCGATTTCCTCCGAATCCCCATAATCATGGTTTTTGGCCAATTCCTCCAAGACCTGATGGCCCTAGATTTTCTTCAGCTCCACATACAAATGTGCCTGATATCGGTAAGTTAAGTATTGGCGAATACAGCAACTATGTCCAGAATCCGCCAAATTTTCATCATCGAACTGGAGGAGAGTTTAAACTGAGGCCTCCCGAGACACTGAATCCACCTAGTTTAAATGGGCCTCATAAAGGCCATAATTCCAACAGTGGACAAGTGTTTCACCATGATGCTATGAACAATAGGTATCCTCATGGTCCTGAATATTTACCTCCGCAATCATCTGCCAACGAAAAAGTTGCAAACAATGTTCCGAATAATGGTATCTGGGGAACACAGGGATGTGCGCCACCTTCAGAATATGTTCAAGGTCTTATTGGCGTTATCTTACTTGCCTTAAATACTCTGAAAGTTGAAAAAATTATGCCTACTGAAGTAAACATTACTGATTGCATTCGATTTGGGGATCCAAAGCACCGCAATACTGATGTAAGGAAGGCTTTGGATTGTGCCATTGAGCAACATATGGTAGTGAAGCAGAACTTAGGTTCCGTCCAATTGTACGTTGGTAAAAACGAGAAATTATGGAAGTGTGTAAACCCTATAGGTGGCAATCTTAATCTGTACCCAAAAACCATGTGGGATCGGATACAGAAGTTCATGACTTCCTCGAGTGGACGTTCTACAGTACTGGCTTCTCAAAGCAGGTAATTACAATTGTAGGCTACTGTAGCATTTGACACCATCTTATTTAAATTGTTGGGACTTTCAGATTCAAGGAAGTAATGAGTTCTGATTATAAAACAATGCAATCTTTATTTTCTTTTCAGATATGAAGCGGCTTTAATTCTAAGAAAATCATGCTTAGAAGAACTTTCCTTGGGGGAAGTACTCCAGGTCCTGAATATGATTATCAACATGAAGAAATGGATCACTCATCACCAGTCAGGATGGCAACCAATTACTATCACCCTAACGGAGACTAAACCTGACATGGTTACTGCAACTGGTGCTTGATTGAACAACAAGAACCTTTTGGTGATGGAAACGAGGATTTAAATTGCTACAGCTACAAGAACGCTTTCATTTTTTCTTTTTTCGGACCTCGAAGAATGATGGACCATCACCTTTGGAAGAATTACAACAGTTAATGATTATCTGGGAAGGCAACTCTTAAATCACAAATCAAGTAAGTAGGAGTAGGTTTTATTTTGTACTTTTGTTTTTTTCCCCAATTTCCAAGGTTGCTTGTAAGGTATTTACACACACACACCAAAAAAAAATCCCAATGTGATGCAGTCACCTATTGCATAATCTCATATTTCTTGGGGCCGATAAAGTGCAGCTATGAAGCCGCTTTTTTTAGAATAATATTACCTGGAATCATCCCATTACAAGTTCAATTGGTCAAAAATTTTGGCCTATCTATAGCCCATCTAAACCGTAGAATGTAAGACGACCAGCGCTAGGAAGTCTCGGCATACATCTTGGCAAGCATGTAGCTACAGTAATGTTGCTCCCGGATCGGGTGTTATGCGGTATTTTCTGCAGACACATCTGTTGACTGGAAATTGAGTTGAACGTTTCTGAACTAGCGCACTCTCAGGGATATGAGAGACAGAGGAGGAGCTCCATTCCATGTTGGCCATTGTTTCTACATAGGGCTTGAAGAAGTAAGTTAATTGTTGGGAAAGCTTGTGAAGCAACTAAAAGCAAGCATGAAATCATGTTTTACTCTCATGTTGGGAGTCCTTTTTTTGAGAAGATACTCGAGGGTGTTATGGTGGATGGTAGTGGAGTCGCGTTCTGCGAGTACGTGGCTGGAGGTATGCTTACAATTCTTTAGTGTCGGAGGGAGCTTAAAAGTTTTTATGCTTTCAAATTTGAAACTGCTTGCACCAATTATCTAGATGGGAGAAAAGAGGACAAGAACTCGGACAGAAAATGGTTGTAGTTTCAATCTCATTCCAACCCATTTCATCCTTGCATAAGTTGTTGCTGGCGAGTGCAAGTTGGCTTGGACCTGGGACTCTGAAGCCTACAGCAATTGCTAATTGGAATGTCTCTTAAGCGGTTTGTGCTTTTCTATGTGCTATTCTGTATAATCATGGTTGTGAGCATAGGTTTTGTTGGATTGGACCCCTGTACCTATTTGTTTCTATGTTAAAATCGATTTCTACTTGTCGAATCCAATATCAATTTGGATTCAGACCTTCTGAAGTTCACATTTTACAATTATGTTCCTGCACGCGTGAGTGTGCGTTGTGTTTGTTTTATTTATTTATTTATTATTATTGTTGTTATTTCTTTCTTCCCTAAAGCAGTGCTACGGTATGTCGGTATATGCAGCGAGCACACAGCTAGAATGCGTCTATTTCTGAATGCTGCCTTCTTTTAGGATAAAGGAGGAATTTGAAATTTGGTCTAGACGATTGTCTCTAGAAGTAATTAAAGAATCAATAGATCTATTAGTTCTTGAATTACTTGCATTTTGTTAGTAGTTTGGTTCATGAGCTTTTAATTTTTGCAGATTATTCATTGAACTTTCTATTACTTTCAGAAGGGTACATCCACCTCAAGTACACCATTTTGCAAAGACTAACTTCACATATTAAGTGCACCGTTAACTGAATCATAACATCAAAAACGACGGTGAAAAAGTACTTCTTGTGCACGCAGAAGGTCTTCGCCAACTCTAGTTGTATTATATTTAGCTCGTTGAATCTATCACCTTAGAGCATATGGAGTTGAAGAAGAAACAAAACTTTGTAAGTCTATATCTCAGCTCCGATGGAAGAATTCCACAATGCAAGTGGCAACAAGATTTAAGTCCTTCATTGGCACCAAGTTTCTGAAGTTGGAAGAATACTCTTCTAGAACTTTGATTGTACTCACAAAATTTTTTCTTCTCTTGTCTCATAAGGTGTACTTTATCCGAGGCAAGAAAGTTCAAACACCCCCTTTTCTCGGGAGCTAAATCACCTCTCGTATTTATTTTGACAAGATCCAACCATCTAATAAGATCGTTTTTAGTTTTGTAGGAAATGTCAAGCAACATACCCACTATTGATTCTTAAACGTTCTTCTCAATTTACATGACATCGAGGCAGCGACGAACGAAAAAGAGTACTTCAATATGAAACTTAGAAGAAAATTGACTTTTTCTTCTTCTAAGGTCCTTTTCTTGCCAGTGTATTATTCTTATTTCTTGTCTTCTTGAATATTCCTCACTATGTTAGGCAAAAGCCATCTATAACTATCATAAAATATCTTCTTATCATGCTTCAATCAAAATGAAAATGTCTTCATAATGCAAACTGGACAACCTGTAGAACTCTTGACCAAGTATCTGAATAGGTTTTTATATATAGGAAAGTCATTAATAGTCCATATCAACATTGTTTGAGGTGTAAAGGTCTCCTCATAGCACACATTTTGGACTTGTATACCACTTATTGACAATCTCGTCAACTCATTGATCAACGGTGTTAGTTGCATGTCAATGTCAGATCCCATTGATTTGGTTTAGAGATCAGCATATTTAACATCAAGAATTTTCGCTTCATGCACAAGTTCGATGGAAAATTGTAGTTGACAAAAATGATAGGTCAAGTATTGTGCTTCCCACTAAAGTTACTACAAGGATTCATTTCATTTGTGGATAAAACATGACGAAAATTTTAAATTCTGTACTAATTTATGGATTTTCCACATCAAATGTATTCCATGGTAGCGAATTGGCCGAATGTCTCAACATGCCATCATCGCTCCTTCTATCATGGTGCCAAGTTAAATCCTTAGCATAATCCGCATTATGAAACAATCGCTTCAAGCACGGTTCTATTAGAATAAACCACAACACCTTTTTCTAGTGCAACTTTTCTTCCCTCTAATAGCTTCTTGGCTTTCTTTCACCTAGACTCATTACACATATGGCTTTTATCCAAGTCTTGGCAATCTTTTCGATATAGCACAGTATCATTCGGGCAAGCATGTATCTTCTCATACTTAATTCTTAGAGTACTCAGCATCTTCTTTGCCTCATGCATAGTTGCCCCTACTTTATTATTACCCAAAAAAATTTTTGTCAATTAGCAGTGGTAACCTCACATTTATTTCTTCAAAAAAAGTGAATTTCACATTTATCTTTGGGTTTTATGTTAAAACATAAATTAGTAAATAGTATTATATAGTTTTAAATGTGTAGTAAGTAGCATACTATGAGAAATTGAGAATAAAAATTCTAAAATATCTTACTTTTTTCTCTTCTATATCTCCCATGGTGTTGCTTGTTGGAAAATACTGTATTACTCTGATAATATTATATTACCGTATAAACACAAAAATTTACTAATAATTTTGTCATGCCATCAACTGTTATAAATACTATATTAACTTGATAATATCATATTATAATATAAATACAAAAATTTAATAACCACGTCTCTAAATATCATTGATAGCGATGACGGCTTCGGTGGCCGGGAAATATCAAAATTTCTGTTCAATATCATATTTACATATATATGATTCAAACAGTTAACAATAACATTGAATGAAAACAAAACAAAATAAAACAAAGATAAGCCCAAAAAC
Organism: Artocarpus hirsutus; assembly: GCA_946598075.1. Taxonomy (NCBI): domain Eukaryota; kingdom Viridiplantae; phylum Streptophyta; class Magnoliopsida; order Rosales; family Moraceae; genus Artocarpus; species Artocarpus hirsutus. Next base: position 15,804 of record CAMOHE010049750.1, on the reverse strand, counting down.
AAATTAAATATAAACAGTTCTATCAAAATCCAATCAGATAATAAATAAAAAATCCAATCTGAACAAAAAAATCAAAAAAGCCAAATCTTTAACAATGTGAACAAAAACAAAACAAAAGGCCTAAATCTAAGCCAAAACAAATAATATACACTTATTCTTTTTTTTCCTTCAGATTGTTTCACTTTTCTTCTCTTTTCTTTTCTTTTCTTTTTCCTTATTTTTCGCTGCTCTCCACGGCGCCTATTATTCCATCAGCACGACGTCATCATTGGCGTCTCCGACTCCGTGCGAACGTCACAACGCCGATGATCTTCGCGAAGACGTTTGAGATCTTCGATTTGACAACTCCGGCAATGGCCGCGTCGGGGAAATTCACGATTCCGGTGCTGCAAAAGTGCCTTCGACGAGAAAGCCTCAACGTGGCCGAAGGAAGGTCAGAGAAACACGGATCTGCTGCTATCACATGTTGAAATTTTTTAAAATAATAAAGAGCTCTGTTTAAAAAAAAATTGACAAATTCTATTGAATTTTAATCGTTAATAATTTTAAAGTTGTAAGATTTTTTTGTCAATATTAAAAGCTGTAATATATATAAAAAAACCAAAACAAAGACAATTAATTCGGGGATGGAACAGTGTACTTCACACCCGCTAGATTTATGTTGTTTTTGTCGTTTTGGCTTGTATTTGCTTCGATTGTAGAGCGTAGGTTTCTTCTTCTTGTGCATTTCTTCGAAGACGATGAGGAGGCATCTATGGCGTAATCTTAAACAATTTCAATACGTCCGTACAAGTGTCCTCACCGTGGAAAGCTCCGTCGCGGCAACCCTCGCCGCAGCCACGTCTTTTCTCCCGAATTGTCGTTCTTATTGCTCAGCCGGTGCGTTTCCTTCTCCTCTTCTTCTTCTTCTTCTTCTCTTCTACTGCTCCCATTTTCGATTAGAATTTAACCGTGGCTTTTCGAGGTAATTGCTTCTGAAACACACACCTTCTTCTCTCTCTCTTTCTAAAAGAGGTGAAGTTTGAGAAGACTCGATTTTCTATTCTGAGAAATTATGGTTTCCGAATTGCGATTATTAGGAGAATTGCAACCTCAGTTGTCTTCAGAAATTATTAGGATAATGGAACAGAGACTTGCTGCTATTGAGTACAGGACTGCTTTTCTTCAAAATCTTGTAAACCAGGTATGTATACATATACATATATATCCATGATCATTCCTTCCTGTGTATTTGTACTGTAATGTTGTGTTTTGGTTGTTAAACACTGAATGGTGATTCAGTTTGTTTTGTTTTTTTTTTTTTTTTGCTTTTTGTTTTTGTTGCTGTTTTTGTTTTTGTTTTTTTTTTTTTTTTGTTTTGTGTTAATTGAAGACAGCCTGAAGCCTCACCTGCTGAGTACGCAAGAGCTAATAAGGAGCTTCGGAAACTCAAGTCTTCCATGGACCTTATGACTGAGTTAAGGTCTAAGCAGAAGGTCGTTAGTTCATCAACGTTTACCTTGAATCCATGCGTAGTTACTTCAAATATTGGGAGTTGTGAAAAAAATATACATCAATATAAATGACCAATCAAATGTTAAATTTCTTATTTTATCCTCGAGAATTTTCAGTTTATTAGAAATACTTTTTAACAAATGAATAAATTAAGTTCTAATTTTGTAATGATGAATAGCCAGGAATGTATTAAAAGGACGCTATACGAGCCAAAAGAAGCTATATTGACTGAATTGATTGAATTTGTTATAAGTTCATGCCAATCCCTATCTATCCATTTTTGTTTTAACTTTTACTTTTGATGTACAAAATTTAAAAGACGGGTTAACAAATTTGATAATATATCCAACTTTATTTGGTCTTAAGACAAATTGTAGCCGTAATGAATTTGTACGTGAGAATGTCTGAATTAGGCTGTTTATTGAGTCATTTGTCCACACTTTTTTTCCGTTAACATTGGGCAAAGGACGTAAATAACACACTTCTTGTTTCTAACTACCGAGTTTCAGCTCAAGCTACTCTTGGATTTTGATTTACTTTGATGCAATAACTGTTAATTTTAGTCAGGCGATTCAGTAAAATCAGTAAAAATTTAAGCCTTGCATCCATTACTCGATACATTAATTGCTGAATTCCATGGTTTCTATTCAGTAGTTAATGCAGAGGGATGTATTTTGGTGTCTCTTCTTTTCAGCTTTGCAGGAGATCAATGGTTTGAAGTCGCTGGTGGTAGAATGTTTTGAAGATAAAGATATGGTAAGTATGGCAACCGAGGAATTGGGTCAGGCGATGATGGAGGAGCAAAGACTGCAGAATTGGTTGCTGAAGTCGCTGCTTCCTAAGGATGACGCTGATGAGAGGTACTGCATTTTGGAGGTGAGAGCAGGTAAATGATACCAGATGAAATGGACATCTCAATAAAAGCGCCCTTTATATGTCTACTTTTGGTTTTTCAGTTATGTTCTTTACTGCTTTCCATTTAATTGACAGAAAAGTTTAAACAGGAACTGGTGGGGAAGAGGCTTCTTTGTTTGCAATGGATGTATTTAAAATGTAAGTCTGTGCACTGCTAGATGGTAAGCGTTAGCAGTGGTAGAGTATTATATAATATTCTCAGGTCAGACTCTCAATACTAAATTTCAACAGGTATGAGAAGTATTCACAGAATACAGGATGGAAGCTTGAAGTGGTAGATGTAACAGAGTCTGATCTTAGAGGATATAAGGTGTGTTTTTTAATTCTAATTGCCAAATCAACCTTTGGGACCGATCTTAGACAAATTACTATTTGATCTTTTATATGCTTTACCACCTGCTGTGGCGTGTAGTGTTGGTTTAACTTTAGATATTCCAAATGAATCTTCCTTTTTTAACCTTCGATTTGTTCACTCTTGATATCAGGAAGCTAGTGCGGCAATCTCAGGATCTGATGTTTGTGGCAAACTTAAATTTGAGAGGGGAATTCAAAGAGTACAGGTTTAGTATCCCACCTTTGTAACTTCCAAAGTTATAAGTGTCGCCTTAAATAACTGGCAGTTTTTCTTTTCTCAGCGAATTCCTGTGACAGAGAAGGCTGGATGGATTCATACCAGTGCTGTTTCTGTTGCTATTCTCCCTCAGGCCGATGAGGTGCTCTTTTCTTTGGCCATTACCCCTTGTGTTCTTCACTCTACATATGCTATTGAGACTGGTTATATGCTACTGTAGTACTACTTTCTCTCTTCTGTTTATGACGCATATTTTGGGACTTTTGCAGGTAGATGTCCAGCTGAGAAATGAAGACTTAAAAATTGATACCTACAGATCCGGTGGTGCTGGTGGTCAGCATGCAAATACAACCAACAGTGCTGTTAGAATAACTCATATTCCGTCTGGGATGGTTGTCGCCATACAAGATGAACGATCCCAACACATGGTAAATGCTTCTGACTTTGCAACTGATTTCTGGACTATTGCTTTGTTTTGAGTCTCATCATGACACATAATGTCAGTGTTTGCTTCTCCAACTATTATCTGCCAGTCTCAGGCTGGTTTTGCATCTTATACCTTTTATTTGTCTTGTCGTTTTTCTTTCCTCTCGTTTCCTTGTTCTTCTATTGTAATTATGTGATATCTCGGTCCTTTTACAGAACAAGGCCAAGGCACTTAAGGTGCTGCGTGCAAAGCTATATGAAATGGAGAGATCTAGAATTCACAACAACAGATCAAAACTTCGGTCAGAGCAGGTATACATATGGCAGAGATGGTGAATTATAGGTCCTTTTTTTTTTTTTTTTTTTTTTGATTTCCGTAATTGATTTCAGCCTGTTCACTTTGAACAGATTGGTAGTGGTGACAGATCTGAACGAGTTTGCACATACAACTTTCCTCAAGGACGCGTCACTGATCATCGTGTTGGCATTACTTGTCATGCAATAGGTGATGTAATGCAAGGAGAAAGTCTAGATGTCTTTGTTGATGCTCTTCTATTGCAGCAGGAAATGGATGCAATTGCTTGTTTCAGTACTTCCCAGTGAAACTACTGGATGGTATGTGTACTTAGGTTCGCTATAAGGGAGAGGTTTTTTTCTCCCCCTTTAAATGTTTATCATTGTTTAGCTGGAATAATCACTGTTTTTGGATTATTGTTCCTTTGTTCCCCTCAAGGAACTAAGTGACTAGAATGCTAATCGGCTATGCATTTTGCGTTGAGAGAGAGGTCATATACTTGTAACGTTGTGGTAGTTGTGCCTGTTGTTTATCGCTGAAGAAAAATGGAAGAAGCAGTATTATTTTTCAGTGCTCAACATTATACAACTACAGGATTTGTTTATGTCTTATTTATGTGTTTGCATGATGCCGATCTATTTGAGTATCTTTGTCAAGTGTAGTGGGTCTTCGTTGTGTTTCTCACTTGGCAAGTGTAGTTTTACAGAATCAGAAGAGGCGCTAGAATGACTCCTGAAATATCTATTATAGCTGAAAGCGGGAACAAGTTGTGCCTGTGGTATTTGCTGGTGACAATGACCAGACACGGGTTTGCTGTTTTAGGTTGGGCTTTGGAGCATTTAGAGGCCGGAACATGCTCCGCTCAACAATGTCAGCAAATTATAATTGAGAGGAATTTCAGAGAAATTGCAGCCTTCAATTGTGGAAGAAGTAAGAAGAAACTAGAATAAGGGTCTAAATCTTTGGCAAGTTGACATGAACAGTCGCCATTTGCCACTAATAATTGTCCTCATCTGATAAAGGTTTATGCCCCGCATGATCAAGTGGATGATGAAATCGCGGTTAATTATTTGCCAATAAAAACAAATAAAGAGCAACAAAATGATGATTAATTATATCCTCTAAAAACAAGGACAATAAAATAAGAATAAAGGGGACAGGATTAACCGGCTTTTCTCATTTGCTAGCTCATATGTGAGCCTTTTAGCTCCAAATCAGTTGTGAAGTGGGGCGTAGAGATTTGGACTTGTGATTGTTTGGTAAGAGTGATGAGAAGAAAACGAGACGATGAATTGAGGAAAGATTCAAAATCAACAACAGGACCTCAATTTTTTGGATCAGGGAATTTTTCCACCTAGGTCATATCCTTCTACATCCTAGTTTTATTTTCCTCCAACCAAGCAAGACATAGAGCAGAAAATTCATGCAAGAACATGGTTGGGAACCAGTGAATTGCATGATTATTCTGTTCAAGGGTGTGATGAGATACACAAGGCTAATAATATTGAGCTAAGTTGAAAGATTTTGTACTAATCCTCTTGGGGTCCAGTCCTGTCTGGACTGAAGGAGACAGATAAGCATAAATCTAATAGAGTCTACAAGTCTCTACTCCCTAAGAAGAGCCCTCCCGTAAGAAAAACCTAAGTAGGGTCCCCCTTGGTTTTCCGCCCACCATCTTATATAACAATTTGTTTTGGTTTATTTATCTCAAGATAAATGGTTACAAGGGTAGTGTATGATGTATAATTCCGTGATGTATCCCATGTGGCATATGGACGCATCTTTAAATTTTGATTACCGTGATCAAACTGATTTGAACCGAGACTGTCGAGCAAAACGACTGGCCTAGCCACTCCATCAAGTGACCGGCATAACATACTGCATAATTTGTTCATGCAGGATAATAAAAATTATTTTTTAATATTCCTCTTACCAATGTAATTTTGGGTCTACTCATTCGTCTCTCCATACTGGTTTACCCTTCCTTTGGGTCAGTCTCTTTTCACCTACTGATTAAAAGCCGTCAAGTCGTGATTGCGGGGGGCGTTTACAAAGATGGGGCGTAGTGTACGGTAATCCCATTCCAAACCGCACAAGTCTCTTTCTTTTCTTGCTAGCATTGAATTTGATATCCGTGGTCTTTTTCCATTACTGGTTTTGGCCGTAATCAAACTTAAAAGCCCATGTTTTGAGTATTAAAAGTCATATCATCTAATATCAACTTTTAGTTTTGTTTTAAATTAAAAAAAAAAAGTCATATCATATCTCTTAAGAAAACAAAACAAAAAAAGGGGCATATGCCATAATCTTCAAACTAACACCATTTGGAATCCAATGCCAGAGTCTTAAAAAAAGGAGAAAAAAAAAGGAAAAAAAAAAAGATAGTGGTCTTGCCAAAAACTGGTAATGAAGCGTTTTTGAGTTTTGTCTTTATGCGATAGTTGGTTTCTCCTCACGACCAAACCCAAACGGATGTTGATTCTATAAATCTTCGTGTTCATTTCTGAACATGTGGTTACTGAGTTACTCGTTAGATGGTCATACTTTAAGGATGGCCAAATGTTCCAACAGAATCTGCTGAAGAGAGAATCTTAGGAAAAAAAATTCATATTCTGTGTGTGTTTATATCAACAGAAAAAAAAATTTATATATATCTGTATAAGTAGTAAGGATTGATATGAATATGGAAGAATTGGCAAAGGTGTTAATGTTGAGAGACTGGAGTTGGGAGCAGAACAAGGAGTTTGAGGTGGCACTGGCAGTGGTTGATGAGAAACACCCACATCGCTGGGAAGTGGTTGCAGCCATGATCGGATCAGGGCAAAAGACTGCTGAGGATGTTCGCAAACACTATGTCATTCTTTTGGAGGATCTGCACCTCATTGACTCTGGTCGTTTTGATCATAAACTACTTGAAGTTGCAGATCATCCCCACAACTTTCTTCAATGTAACAAGTACGTACCCTTTTTTCTTTTATAGCTATAGTAACAAATCTTCTTCGTTTTTTCTCCTTTGTTTCCTTCAAATTTTTTTTTTTTAAGCACCAGTCAACGTAGGTTCTTTACTTCCTTTGGGACTTTATGGAAAAGCTAACAAATGCTTAATGAACATCTTCTTATTGACAAAGATAACTTTTTTTTTTTTTTTTTCCATTTACACATGGATATAATTCAAGAAACTTTGTTTTTTTTTTTCATTTACACATGGAAGAAAGCAACTTTTAATTTATGCAACTGTTTCCACAAAGTTGCGACTTGAACACACAGCATATGAGACATGTAGTATATATGTTCGAAAGAATATATAGGTACACAAGTTAAGATAAAATATATTGATTGAATTGTTGCTGAGATTCTATGAACCCACTTGTCGTAGCACAAAAAATCCAAAAACTCCTTCCGTTACAAATTAAGTGGTCAAACTTGAAACCCAAATGTTGTTAGCCAAAGTTCTTAATTTTCCATTTTTCTCTGAGTCCCTTTAATTCGCTTAAGCAAATTTTGTTTGAATTTAAGCTTGTGCAGTTTCAATTAGACTTTGATATCTAATTTTAGTGGAATGTTATGTTACAGTTTGCTTGTTAACTTGAATTTGGGGTAATATGCTATGCACTCAAGGCCATCAAGTGTCTACAGAAGGAAATTGATTATCTTATTTCCAAAAATACCGTTGAACATGACATATATGAAGCAAATCCAACTGGTCAGCTGACGTGCATATTGTAAATGTAGTTAATTTCTTCTCGTATCGCATAAATTCTCAGTGAAATGTGTTTCTTCTAGGACAAATTCAATAGCTGGTATGGCTCTCATACATTTCTTCTTGTTCCTGAAGAATTTGTATCCGTTGAAGCAGAAACTTGGAATGGCATAAACAGAGCTACAAGTACAAAGATGATTTTCACAGCAAAAATAAAATAAAATAAAATAAAGTACAAAGATGATGTTCCTTGAATAGCACTGACAGATATCTGGCAAGGGCAAGCGAACTTGCTGTATTGGAATGGCAGTTTTTTGAAAAGAATTCCGAGCGTTAGATTTTAAGTCAAATTCTGTCAACTTTGCTTATTTATTATTATTATTTAGTTTTGAACAAAATAGCACAATAGAGGTAGGGAATTTTTATTATACCCTCCAACAGAATTCTCCATTTTTTCAATATCAAGAAAGAAAGGAAACAAAAATACTAATTAAGGAGGAGAATGGCGAAGAGAGGCAAAGCCAGGGAAGAGGCAGTGCATGAGTAGAACCACAACAGCCTTCCTTTCCTCTGTTGAAGGCTCCATCCATGCTCTGCCCGTTCCCTACCTTCATTCTGCAGCTTTTACACTCCCTCTTTTCGTAGTATAATAATAAATGAACAAAGAAATCTTACCTTTCTACATGACGATTGTTTAACATGAGGTAATAAATAACGTTTTTCTTACCTTAAGCTTGCAATTATTTAGCGCCATTTCATTTGCTTCTCAAATGGTGTTAATTTGAACCCACTTAACTTTTGCCATCTCCAAACTCAAATCCAATTTCCTGCCTATTGCCAAATCAGAGACAGAAAAAGAGTTTTGTTAGCAATTGTAGTCCATTGATGATGTTCTTATGGTGCTCTTTTATAATAATAACAATAATAATATCTCGAGCCCAAGAGGCCCAAAGACACTTGTACTCTCCTCCTGTACTATCCACATTCAAAGTCACTCGGCTCAAATATGTACTACCCTTCTTTTGCGTACTAACTGGACCGCGGAAACCGCGCCTTATGAAAACTAACATGTACTACACAATACACAATACACACCGCCTAGCTTGTACTCTTTCTTTCTGTCTTTCTATTTCCCTTGCTATTGTCGCATGGCCACTAATCAATGAAAACCATGATTTATTTTTTTTTTTCGTAGTTAATCAGAACCACAATTGGCTGAGCAAAGCAACTTTTTCTTTCTCGGAAAGCGATTGTCGTACGTGGATGGATCACATTACACGTTCATTTTTGGCAAAGATTTAAGCTTCGGATTTCTGTGACTAAAACTCGTTTCTTCTTTGACATTAAATTCATAAAAAATAACGAAGTGAGTTTGTTGGCCATCCCACATGGTAGGGACTTGCTGATTTCTTTTCTTTTTAATTTTTATTTATTTATTTGTTTGTCTTGGATATCTTTTGTCATGGACGTCCGGTGGATACTTTTTGGCTTAGCCTAAAAGAAGACAAATCCAGAACACACAAGATTCGGTTGTTAAACGTTATAGTCAGTTTAGTATTTACAGCTCAAATTTTGAGAGAATAGAAACATACTATTTATTATTAGTGATGCAATCAAGAACTGTATATAACATTTATTATTATTATTATTTTTTGCTATATGACACTTCTATTCTAGTGCTACTGCTAGGTACAGGTGAAGATCCATAATCAACGATGATAATAACAGCCTCTATAGAATAGCAAATCTCTTTCGAAATAAAGTATTCTTCTATAGACCATTAGATAGAGTACTTTTCGCCAGTTTCTTTGTTAAGCTTAGAGAACGGAAACTAAAACATGTTGATCATTCTTATAAGTCCAATCTTTTGCCTCAAACAAATGAGAAGCCCTGCCCTTACGGGCATTTGTTGTTTTGGCTTCTTAACGCCAATACCATCCTAATTATTTGCCCTGGTTTGTTGGAAAAATTAAGATTTAACAATATAAGTAGATAGCATAAACACTTCAATTATGAATCAGGTGGGGAAGTGAGCAGAACATCAAATTCAGTTAGGGTCCATTCTGCCACTTCGTCTTTGTCACTAACAAAAATTTCTGTGCCCACATCAATTGATGTCCATACCCTTCTTGCAGGACTAGTTCCTGGATCCTGCAAAAAACAACAATAGATGAAACAGAATCCAATATATCAAACACAAAATCTATTTATCATCCATGGATAATACAACCATCACACATATGGCAGTGCATCAAAACCACCACATAACAGTGTAGACCTAGTGATTTTGCTTTTGGTCATGTGACGGTCTTATTATGCTTTCACACATGTGATGAAGCATTACCAAGAGTAATGAATAGCAGGGTCTAAAAAATCTTCGAGAGGACTGGCCTGATAGAAGTAGAGTCTACTGGACAAGGCGCCAACATCAAGCTCCCAGGTTCTGGCATCGCCAACCCAGCCGTGGCCTTTCTTAATAGGGTAGCCATAATCCGTCCAAATGGGGTGAGGGAGCAACTGAACAATCTCCTGTGCCTGAGGATTGCTGTAAGGATCACAAGTGCTGACTGGTTGCTCTAGATGCTGGGCATTTCCTGGTGCACAGTAGTAGTGATAAGCAGAGTATGGGAAGTTGGCTGTGTCGTTTCTATAAATCTTTTTGTTATCTGGAGTTATATGGTAAGGTGGGCAATTTATTAACCCGTTGGGGCTGCACCAAGCAGGGGTATCAGGGTTGATGATCATCTCACTATATCGAGTAACGTCGGTAAGTACGTCCCCATCGCACGCGGCCCCATTGTTCTTCCAGCAGCTCCCGATGTCAATCAGGTAGAACTGGCTCTTGGGTCCTCCTCCTTTCTTTATGTCCAATGTCAATCTCACCTTGAAGTTGGGTGATTCCGGAAGCTGAAACGCAACTATGATTCTATCACTCTTTCATGAAAATATCTACAATCAGATTAATGCCGAAAGTAATGCGACGAAACATGACATCTCTTGTAATTACATGCTAAAGCCTTAACTTAGCGATGATACCATAATCCACGACGTTTTGTTTTGATATTATGATATTATATGCCAGACTATAATGAGCACGACATTATGTTTTGGTTGGATTTGATTTAAGAAATTAAAACTTTATGCTTGACCAAGGTTTAGGTTGGAAGTTTTTTTTTACAGGCAGATAAAATTGTAAAATATCCATGAAAAAGAAGACGATAACAGATTAACAGACCAATCACTTACACGCTTGAGCATTCCTCTGGTGTCATAGTGGTATCCACCAGAATATCCTTGTGTTGCATCAGCTCTGAGGTACAGCATCAGCCAAGGGTACTTCTTTGAGGTCTTAAGCTTATGCCTAAACTCCCAACTTCCAACCCCAAGTTTCTTTTCCCAAATAACCTCATAGAAAGAAACCCCGTCAGCTCCATTCCCCGCGTCAACGCCCAAATCATAAGTGCCATTGAAACCTCCTCTCATGACTTCACCGCCAAATAACTTAGTCTGTTCATGGTTGAAGACTGGCTGATTCATACACCCTTTCCCAAAGCAAGGAAACCTTGTGGAATTAAAGGGTGGAACCTTTTTCCCATTCAAAGGGCACAGGCCAGACCGTGTGTCAAAGTTTCCGGTTTTGAGCATGATCATCCAAAACTGCCAGGGCCTTGGGGTGTCTTCAACTTGACACAGAGAACCCAGGTAGAGCTCTTTCTCAACAGCATAAAGGTCTACGTTGTTTAAAGTCCCTGGGTTCAATCCTGGGAATGGCTTGCCAACTCCAAGCTTGTTGTCTTCTTCTGTCACTATGTGCTTCAGAGAAGAATCTACTCCATTACAACAGAGAGTGCGAAGCTTAGAGAGACAGAAAAAGACAAGATATTTGGAGAGAATCGTTGAATCATTATGACCATCAAAATTGGAACTTCTATCATGGAAATTGTCTATTTGCATATGTATATACATACATATATATATATATATATATATATATGCAAATTCAATAGGAGACAAAGAAAATCTGGCTAGACTACCAAAGCCTCTTGAAAACAACAGAGAAATGTGTGTGTGTGTGTGTGTGTGTATAGCACCAGAACAAAAATGTGAATGCCATAAAATCTCTTGAAACCTACAAAACTAACTAACAATATTCGAGAGAGAGAGAAAAACAAAAAAAGGAAGCCAATTCCGGATTCTACTCAGTCTTGTATATTCCATCGTGTCAAAACAAAAAGTTCATTGGCTATGTATAAAACAGGAATCAGAAGCTTAGATGTGTATCGAGGCAATGTAATTGTTTGGATGCCTTTATAAAGTAAACGGGAACAGGAAATACTAGGGGGAAAAAGTAACAAAAGTGAAAAAGGTGTTTGTTTTTCTTTACCGGAGACGGAGAGACTAAAACAATCGGCAGCTCTGGGGCTACCCATATGAGGAGCTTCTTGGCCAACTTCATTGCAGAAATTCCAAGCTTCAAATGCGACTCTGAGTTCATCTCTTCTCATTCCTGGGTCTCCCACTGCCGATATAAACTCATTCTCTGCTGCACCACAAACGCTTATCACAACCACATTTAGCAACAAACCCAACACATTCACCTTTATTTGCTTCCTCATGCCCATGCCCGTCTTCTGAGGATTCAAAACCATCAGAGATTCAAGAGACCAGATTCTGCTACTGTGCTACATATATAAATTAGATGGACCTTCCCTTTTGAAGTTTTGCTTGCAGCTGCAACTGGTGTTGGCCTTTTCCCATGATGTTTGTTCATTATATATTATTTTATTTTAGACCCGAATGTTGTTGTATTACTAAAAAACAGTAAGACTGGCAGTATTTTATTCGTATCTTTTTTATTTTATTTAATGGAACACATACAGTGTCGTCTTTCGATATCTGTTGCACCCCAAATTAAGGGAAATGGAGTGTGGGCCCACACTGTTCATTTTGTTCCGGGAACATAATAGATATGTCATTGAAATACGGTATAACTTATTACAGCTCTTGGTGGGCCAAATCCAAGCACTTGATCAGAAAACACGAAAAAATCTTGCATGTTTTATCAATCTCAGCCTTTTCTTTTCCTTGCCTTTCTTTATGTGATGAGCACTTTTTGTTGGGTTGTTTGACTTCTACTAAAAGCTACAACCGATTCATAATGTAGTTTGTTTAGAGCGGAGAGAGAGAGAGAGAGAGAGAGAGATCGTGAATTGTTTGGTATTTATGCCAGCACGTTACAGTTGGTTAGAGCTTAGATGTGGGTTCTAGCTCAAAAAAGAATCAAGAGCCCAACTGTAATTTCCCTAAAAAGTAAAGTTGTGAATATAACAAATAACAAAAGTAACTAGGAGAATTCTTTAACACGGCACCAAAAATATACATATATAAATTATGTTAAATTGGTTTTCGATTATATGATTTAAAATATATATATATATATATATATATATATATTTTACCGATGAAAGCTTCTCTCTTTTTGGAGGTGAAGAGCAGCAAATTAGGGTATTCAAATTTATAAAATGTGTGACAGGATGGTTGAAACTATTTTTTATTGTAATAATTTTTTTTATTAATACTACAGTGTAAAAGCTTTATATTGTTTATAATCAAGATTATGGTTTAAATTGAGCTTGTTAAACAAGACATTAATCTCTTTTTGTCTTATCATTCTGTTATCACTGCTAGGATGTGGGCACAAAAACTTGGAGATGGGGCTGCCTGTAATAAAGAATATTTTCTTTCTGCAATTACGTGCTATACAAGTTGTTTCATAAAAAATGATAAAATCTTTGTGCATAATTTAATTGGTTGTTGTGGCGCCGATGATTATTACTATATTGGCTACTAACCACTGACTTGACAAATCTTCAACGAAATTACGTGTGTTAAGTTGCCAACATGAGTTTCGTCGAGTCTATCATCTGTCTTATTTTCTTGCTGGATTACATATGAGAACTGGGAAGGGTGGGTATTCGGTTACGTAGGCGATTTAAAAGAACAATTACAACCAATAATTTTAGTTTAAAAAATATGTAAAAGTTTTACATTGAAGTTTTTTATTATAATATATAAAAGTTTAACTCCGTTCATAATTATAATTGATAGTTGAAAACCGTCCTTTCAAGAAGCGTTATAGTCATAATTTCTATTAGTATTCATTTTTTTATTATTTTTTATTGTACAACAGTTTTCTTTTTGTATCTTTTTTCTTTTTTATGGCCAGTCGTGATGCATGCCATTTCCAATGCTTATAATCCTCGTAGTATGTAATACAGAGAAGTTGCCTCCAATTTCCAAATGGGAAAACACATAGCTCTTATCGGTCAAAGTTGTGAAGATGAGAATTCAAAGGGTAATACCGTGAAAGGGTGTCTCATTACTCATTAGTCATTACTCATTACGCATTACTCATTAATAAAGATGGATTACACCTTAAATATTTCTAAAGGCACTATAAAATAAAAATATTAAGTTTAAAATTTAAAATTATGTAACTTTAATATTGAAAACTATTATATTCCTCGAATACCTTTTACAATACACCCCCAATAAACAATCACTACTAAAATATCGGATTGTTTTTCCTTATATTAAGCAAACAATTTCTTTTTATTTAGCAACTTAGTTTTTTTTTTTTTATTCTTTTTCTTTTAAACGGTAGAAATATTTTTTGATAATCTTAATAATTCATTTTTATTCGTAGTAGACTAAACGATTAAGAAAGCAAGCACTATTGGCTTTGGAAATGATGGTGGTTGTTGGGGGTGTGCTCAACGCCGTCCCCGAGGAACACCTCCTCTGAGGCTCGACAACTATACTCCGTAGAAACAATTGGGAAGGCAACCTTTGACCTCTTAACCTCGGCTCTTTCTCCTGAGGTGCTTCACAAGGCCCCCACTAGCTGCAACGCAAGCCTTCGCCTCCTCAAAAAGGCATCTGCTTGGGTTGGGTCGTTAGAGCCTACAAGCAAACATCCACTCTCCACGATAGCTCGACATATTGCGTTATTCCTGCCGTTAGATGGGGGCTTATCCACCGGCAAAGGCCGTGAAACATGTCATCTATCCTCTGACAGGCCTTGATGTGATACACGGGTCATGGGTAAAACTCACCTAACACCCGATTTAAGTGGTAGCCTAAAAATAAAGCACATTTACAACAGCTCGAGGCTAACGTGCTCCTTCCCAACTAATTAGTTCTTGTATTCTATCGAGCAGTGCTTGCCTTAAGCGTCGAAGAGCCGTTGCTCAGCACCACATCGATGTCCCCCTCTTTACCTTCGAAGCGTCCCTCCTTTTGTTACAGGTACATCTAAGCGAGCCGAGACGAGCAGGAAAGAACCGTCCGAGTACTGTGCGTAGCCGCATGTGGTGTTAATCTGCCGTCGCATACTAGCAAGCATCAATATTTTTTTGATAGAGGAAGGGCGCCTATGCCTTCATTGCGTTTGAAACTACCAGCCACACCTCCTTGGTAATCCAGGCATGGTGACAAGAGGGAATACCCGTGATGAGGGTACCCGATAGGAGGGAACGAGTAAAGCTAGATATGAGGGGTCTAGTGAAGCTTGAAACCAGAACCAAAACCCGAACTGACCACAAGGCCGACCCTAGGCAATGAGGTCTCGTTTCGGTGGCCAGGGCAGCGCAGCTAAAGCTGAGTAAGATGCAAAAGACCCAATCGTCCAGGGTCTGATTCGAGAACTCACAGCTGTAAATAGTTTACTCATGCAACAGATAGCCCAGCAACAAGCACAACGACAACCAGCTCCTTCTTTCCTTCCCCCAGCACTAGAGGACCAGGTCATGGGTCGAGCAGAGCAAGGGGATGATGTCCGGGATGATGCTGACTCTAAACATTCAAGACAGACCACTCATGGAGTCTCGACCAACAATAGGCTTGTCTAGGAAGGTTAAATCAGTACACAAGGGGGCTGAGACCGGTCTTCGTAAGGGTCTCGAGCATCGGTGTTCAATAGGCTTGGAGTCAGGGAGAAGGCCAACATGATAGGCAGCTTGGAGGAGGCAACTGTGGCGTTCGGCGTGGGCCCTATCTCAAGCCTCCATAGGACCCACCTTGCGGGGCCCTCGGACTTGTGGTTCTTATTGGTGAACCATTCCCGTGCCGCCCACTCATCCGTATTGTCCCCTTTGGGGCCCTCTGGCCCCTTAGGGTTTTTCTTTCGCATCCTTCAGGTTCGAACCTCAAACCTCCCTTAAGAGGTTCCTATTTCCTTTTCGAGTACCAATTGAGCTACTGCGTCTCTCGGGTTTGAACCTCAAACCTCCCTTAAGAGGTTCTTATTTCCTTCTCGAGTACCAATTGAGCTACTTCTCGAGTACCAATTGGGCTAGTAGCTCAATTGGTACTCGAGAAGGAAATAATAACCTCTTAAGGGAG
>CAMOHE010049749.1:0-21982 GCA_946598075.1 Artocarpus hirsutus | reverse complement strand
AAATCATGGTGATAGGTTTATATGTTAACTATGTTCCTACCAAATTTGGTACTCAAATTATATGTGAATGTAAAGTTATTAATTTTTAAAGCAATGAAGGTCTGGCTGTTAGTATATTTTTAAAGTTTTGTGATTAGATTTCAAAACTGTTTTTGAATATACAAATGAACTTTATTTTTAACGAATTAGGTGTCAATAGAAAGCTCAAAATGTCTATTTTTATTTGACACTAGTTTCAGGTCGTTTCGAATTTTGTGTGAATTATTATGATTTTTGAAACATACAAAGGTCTGGCTGTCAGTTTTGTAAAGTCTAGTAATCTTGTGTTATATGAATTGTCATGTTTCAAGAGATGAATGTATGTATGATGTTATGGATGTTATGTTGTGGTAATTAATTCGTTAAAAATGAAGTTCATTTGTATATTCAAAAACAGTTTTGAAATCTGATCACAAAACTTTAAAAATATACTGATAGCCAGACCTTTACTGCTTTAAAAATTAATAACTTTACATTCACATATAATTTGAGTACCAAATTTGACAGGAACATAGTTAACATATAAACCTATCACCATGATTTTTCTTTAGTCATAAAAATTCCATTTAATATTTTAAACAAGTCACATAACATTCGCTTTCAAAATTGCCAGCAATAACAAAACAATGAGCAGTTCACACTTGCATTCTTATAATAAATTATCTACAACCCAAAATAAATCCATAAAAATACTACATATAATAGACATATAAAATTACAACATATTCAAAAATTAGCTTCAAATAAATTCAACACAGATCAATTCATTCTTTAGAAGGCAAAGGCTAAAAATACATTTTATGTGCAAACAGTGAGTTCCATGCAATTATCATTTTCCCATAATTAAAATAAAATTATTATGACCCTAAAATTCACATGATCACATATTAACATATAATTACAGTAGTACAAAAATTCTCATTACTAAATAAAATTATTTTAATCATACAAAAACATTACACAATAAAAGTTTAACAAATTTACTGTTTGAATAGTCTAAATACCTAGCATCCATAAAAATTCCATAACTCATAAAATATTAATCAAATCATCACCATATTTTCCAGTCCTTTACTTAACATAGATATAAACATGTCCACCAACTTTTGAGCAAAATAACATTCATTTGCATTAAGAACAATATCCATACATATGTGCAACCTAAACAATCAGCAACAAATTATTGTGAGTGACGGAGAGAATGAAATTCATAACTTTTTATAGAAAAATCAAAATAATGTGAAACTTAGAGAAATATCACATAACACATGTATAAATAACATATTAAAATTTTAGAGCAAAACAAAATTCCTAGAAAGAGTTATAGCAGTCGGATTAAGGAGAGATACGATTTCAGAAAATACCGAAAAAAATGTGTGCTTACCTCAAAATAATCCTTTTCAAGCTTCCTTCGAATTTACTCTCACAAAGTTGCAATATTTTATTCAAATGATAGCAAGAGAATTGAGGGAGAGGAGGGAAGGAAACGTAAAGGAAAGAGAGAAAAGAACTAAGGGAATTTGAGAGAGAGAGAGAGAGAGAGGAGAGAAATGAGGAAGAAAATTGAGAAAAAGAGAGAGAAATGAAAAATGTCTGAGAGAATTTTGAGTGTGAGAAATTCACGTGGATGAAAAAAGAAAGAGGAGGGAATGTCTATACTGTAATTTCAGAAATCCTTTTATTAAAATTAGGCAATTACACGTGAAAATGGAGGGAATTAAGGAAAATCATTTGATTTAGCTCCACTTACCATGTTTCACAATTTTCAAAAGAGGAATTCATATTTAATTAATCAAATCAACAAAAAGTCAAACAATTTATTTCCTAAAATGAGGAAATCAATCCATAATTATGAAAAATGGAGGAGGTCAACAAGCTTTATGATATCAGGATTTTTCTGATTAAATTGAAGATAAGTTGGTGTGGGAATGGAGGGAATTAAGGAGGAAAAAGTCAAAACTTCTAAGAACGGTTCGAGTTATCATATTTTGCCTTTGTAAAACGAGAAACCTTATCAAACGCTTTCAATCAATTCGAAGTCAAACATATATTTTCCTAAAATGAGAAAATTATTACAAAAATATGTCAATTAATCAAAATAAATATGATTAAACATATAACATTAATAACATGAACACTTGAGCACATCAATTCCACGTGAGCGTCACCTGCCATAACACTTAAAATAAAATGGTTAGCACCATTATATCATATATCATAACACATATCATAAATATAACATTTAATGTCGTTATTATCATGACATAATCCGTTATATAAAATTAGGTAGGTGTTACTGCTCTGGGATGGCGGCAAATTTCTCGGCAAGGGCTAGGTCATAGAGAGGAGAGATATCGTGAGAGGGAGTGAGAGAGAGTGGAAGAGAAAATATTAAAATAACTTTTTTGTTTCTATTTTTGGGACTTTTTTGGGGTATTTTCAAAATCTATTTTTTTGTTTCCTATGGGCTCAAAAATGAATTTAAGCTGTTTCTAAAACTATTTATATTTTTTTGTGTTTTTGAAAAGGATGAAAAACTTTTCAAAAATAGAACCAAAAAGGCATAATTTCTTTTTTTATTGTTTTAAGATTTAAAGGGAACATGTGTTATATTTTAAAATTACATGGCTCAAAGTTTACCGAACTTTCCAATATTTTTCAACGAAAATAACAAAACCAGCCAAAATAATGTAAAAAATACAAGAAGCAACACGAACCATATGCAATTTGCAAACACCCAAATGTCACGCACACACCAAGTCCCATATTATTTAAAAATATTACAATACCGGCCGAACTATATATGAGGCGTGATTGTATTATAAGACTGATACAAAAAAGGAATCAAACCATAGAATAATAAACGAACACTAAAATGTAGAAATTCCTGCAAACACCGTCTGTAATATAGTGAGCACAAGCAACGTGGCAGCAGCGACAAACGAAATCACTGACCATGGGCTTCCGAAATAATCATTCTTTAGTTTTGCTATCCGCACATTCCAAGGTTTGTTGCAGAATTCATTGACTTCATCAAACATTTCGGCGAAGAGGAACTCATTTTGGTCGAAATAGACACCAGTGCAGAGCTTGTTGAACATGGGGGAAACCTTGACGTCATCCCCAGTCCTGTTATCAATGATTCCACAGTGGCGTAGTAACTCTAACATCCTTGGCAGAGTTTATTAGGCAATCCATGACTCGCAAATAATCTGTAACTTGATGGAGACTATAATCCTCGCTATACTGCTCATACGCAACGAGGTTTCGGAAGAAGCTCTCGGTGTTGTCGTCGACAACCAATCGTGGGATTCTCAACTCTCCATCTTTAGGAGAGAAGGAAATACCATAAAACCTACCAGAACATTCCTTTTCAAACTTGATTCCAACTTCTTGGAGTGCCACTGCAGTCCTAATGAATTCGCGTGATTCCCATTCTTTATTCGATTGGTTTGGCATTTCAGGCACCAAAGCATGGTATACTAAACCAAGCAAATGAGGGATGTCATCCAGCTGATCTGTTAAATTCATATCAATGGTTATCGGTCTTCCACTGAACTCAAAATATCCCAAGGCTAGTTCGATAAACTTCATTTTAGAGGGTCTTTCCTCTGTCATTTCAAACAGCTTGTACAATACAAATAATGGTAATTGATTTTCAAATAAAAGCAAGTCACGTGCTAGATAAGGCTTCATCCACCTTATACTAAAAAGCACATCCCTGCCAGTTTTATCTTTTCTTTCGTCCTCATCGTCGCTTCTCTCTTTTTCATGCTCTTTACGCCTCTAATTTTTCGGGAAGAGCTCAAGCATAAACAAGCCGTCACGTACCAGGCAATCTCCAAACTCCTTCGGACTCATTCTAAGTGTGTCCACGTAGCAATCAAGAGCTTTTGACTCTACTCCTTCGTTTTTCAATGCTTCAGTATATCTTAAGCTGCCGCTCTCATTTTTTCTATCCAGAAGCACATTCAAATAATGGAATTTATGCTTTAGCATGTTTTGTAAAAAGTCATTTCTGCGATGATAAGGTCCAATTGAAAGTAAAAGTGGCTTATAATGCATGCCATTTTCGTTAGATTGTTTAAGACCATAGTGAACTTCGTGTATGAAACACTTGCGCTTGGCCTTTTTGACAGGAGAACGACCTGTTGCATCAACAATGAGCTCATATTAATTAACTCGATCTAAATGTGCTATCAAATTAAAAGAGCAGAGAAACAATTAGGGTACGTAAGAAAGTAACAAAAATTAGAAAGCAATGTATACGTACGGATGCTAAATTCATTACAGAAATTAACTTCAAGGACTAAAAGTATCTCTAATACAAAGACAAATTAGTATATTAATGTCAAATTCATCATTTGAGCAGGAAAATTACTTTCTAATGCAATGCTAATTTTAGCGTCAAATTTGGATATATTATATTTAGTGCAAAAAATAGCATATGTAAAAATAACATTTTTCTTTTCTTTGCTAAGGAAAAATAAAAAAAAGAATAAATGGTGTAACTAGTACCTTAGACAAAGCCCTTTACCACCTCCTTTTTCTTTTTCTATTTCTTCTTTGTGACTTGTTTACTTGATGAAACAAGTGGAGACAAGTGAAAATAAATTTTCTTTCTTTGCGGTTCTAAGTTCACTTGGTGGGAAGCATGGAAGTGGAGAAAAGAGAAAGAAAGCAAATGGGAGGGATTTTTATTTCTTGAAGAGTTGACATTTGGTGGAAAACATGGAAGTGAGAAATGGGAAATTTTTTTTTTTGGCTTTTTCTTCTTGAAATGCACAGGTGGGAGGAAATGAGAATGGTTAGAATTTTTTTTTTTCTTTTCTTCTCTAGGGTGCACGGGTGGAAGTGGGAAGAAGAAAGGAAAAGTGTAAAAGTTGTATATCATGGCTTGAGTTCTCTATTTATAGCCTTAGTTTAATCTAATCTTACTTTCTAATTCATGGTTAATTAACTCTTAAGTGGCTTTGACTAGGACTAATTTTAGCTTAAATTAAGCTTAAAACTCCCTCAAGGTTAGCGCCATCATGAGGTAAGGTGAAGTGGTGGGTGAAACAAAATAATTACATGGAGTACAATGATTATTTTAGAAGCACCTGTTGTGGGTACTTTGGCCTTTCTTGTAAGAAAAGCTTAAGCAGGTAAATTTTTATAGTACCAGTAATAATTAACATAGCTGACAGGAAATTTTATTTCCTGACTTGTCCTCTCCTATATTTTTTTTAAATACTATGATACGCTAATCACAGTATGAACCGATAATGATATTAATTTAATCGCATACCGATATTGATTGGGTTGAGTCTAGAAATTTATTTTTAACTTAATAAAAATCCAAATGTGACTTTTTCAGTATCTAAACTCTATAATGACATAGTTTTTAACAATGTCACTATCAAAGTTTGCATAATATTTTCTATCGTTACAGCTACTCATGTAGCTCCATTTTTGACTATTTGGCAATTAAGGATCTAATTCGCATTAGAGTGTTTCTCGGTACACTGCTAACTTAGTATTGCACCTGAAAATTCTCATAATTAAATTTCTTAAGTCCTTTATAGATAAATTCTTACGTCTTAGCAACGGTTGAATTTATCAATTCATTTATTGAATTTCGATAGTTAATTAACTTAACTATAGAATCCATTATCGAATTTTTGAAATATTCGTATATTAATTCCATAAATTCTTTACTCATGAAATTCATACATAATGTTTCAAGGAAAATCCTTAATTTAAATATGTAAATTATATTATTTAATTCTAGGATTTTTCTCGGTCATTACAGAGTGGCAGACAAATGGTAGAGATGAGAATAGATACCGCTTAAAAATGAATCTTCTGCAATAGATTTAAAATATAGAATACACTTATGTTTAAATAGTTTTATGTATATATGTTTTGAAATTGAGGTTGTAGTTATATAGCCTTAATCTAGATTATTCTGAGATTAACATGTCACAATAGATATAGCAACAAATTTATTTAAGTTTTAAAATAAGAAACTATAACAATATTTAATTGTAGAAATGTTTTGAAAAGTTTTATTTTAAACCAAGTAATGTTTTAAAAAAGAAAATGATTGGAGATTTAATGCAAGTGAATCCATACTAAGGATGCAAGAAAATTAGACCAAACTCAAAGAGACAAAGCATTTACCTTTGTTTGGTAGACCGTATAATATTGTATTGTGTAAGGCGTATTGGGTTGTGTTATATTATATTGTATTATCATAAGACTATACGGTGTTTGGTACATGACATATTGTACAAGGGGTTAAAATGTAATTTTTTTAATTTATGGGATTAAAATATATTTTTTCAAAAATTATGGGATCAAATATATTGTTACAAAATTAAGAAGTCAAAATATAATTTATTTCAATATGGGTCAAAATGTAATTTTTTTAAAAGTTGAGGGTCAAATTATAATTTTAAAAATATATTTTCCCTTAATTTTAGAAAACAATAGGTTTTGGTCCAATCTCATCCCATGGTGGACCCAACATCGACAAGAAACATGGACTTGCTATAAAATAATACAATACAGTATACTAAACATGGGTTATATTATCTGACACAACATAAATTGTATTAATGTCCCATCTTATTAACTTGTACTACACAATAATCAAACCAAAAATTATGTTAATATATTATTAAACAAAACGGTGCTTTAGTATAGTGTACCAAATATTTCCTTATGGTGGTTCTAATTATGTATATATCAGCCAAATCTATATCATAACAAAGAAACAAAAGTTGCTTCTAAGCAATTTTTTGAGTAAATTGTATCGTTGCATTCTAAACTGTTCACTTTTCGCATAATTCACCCAACTTTTAATCTTTGCAAAAGCATTACGAATTTTAAAATCATAGACAATTGAGGTCTAATAGCTAACTTGTGTCAAAAAGAATGGATAGTTTCGATCACAAGATTCACATATGAGTTTTTTTAAGGGTAGTGCTTGTCATGTTAAGTAAACAAAATTGAAGCTCGATGCATGAAAAAGAAGATTGAGTAGAAATTAAAAGTAGATGTTGAACCTCAGTTGTCAATAATTTTAAAGTTTAGGGTACATTTTTTTAAGATTAAAAGTTTAAAATACATTATGCAAAAAAACAAATTATTCAAGATGCAATGATCCAGTTTACTCTTTTTTTTTTCTTTTTTAAGGGATTCCCCACCCCCCCTTCTTTTTAATAAAAAAAAAAAAAGGAAGCAAAAGTTGCTTGAAACGCTCTTTTCGTCCGCTGTGTCTCCAGTTTCCATTTTTCCAAAAGATCCCTCGTATGGCTTTCCGAGTGGAATTTACACTACTATCAATATCATAGCGATAAACCGAATACCACCTTGTACTACCACGAAAACTATTCTTTTATAAGGTTTTGCACCTCAAAGTGGACGTTCCTTTCTGTCACAGCTATTGCCTATACAACGATCTAATGCAAAGAAAAAAATAATAATAAACAAAAAAAAAAAAAAAAAAAAAAAACCGGACAGTTGACATTTTGATAGTTAAACACCAGACAAGTTGTTACTAATGGCGAAACGTATCTTTGACTAATTGCTAAGGATCTGGATGCGATCTCCAGCCTATCACCGCACCTTTGTCACATGGCTTCTGGAGCCACCTTGCCAGCGTTGCATTTACGCACTTAAGGTGGAGTTTGCGATCTGTCTGGTGTAGTGCTTCTCCTTTGTCTATAACAAGCAACAACACTTCAACCCTCTAATCTTAGAAAAATTTGGGTTCGCATTAAGCTTTGAAAAGACCTCGCATTATCAAAATAGTGTATTTTACCCAATTTCTTAACAGAGGCACCTTAATTTTCCACTATTATGTAGAATTTTGTTTTAGATTGAGCAGAATAACACGACAAGAACCCGATCTAAATAACTAAATGAAATTAATGACTGGGATTTATTGATTGCTTCTTAACTTTGAATTTTGAGCTCTAGTTGACAAGAATGGCCGTTAACAGAAGCATCTAGAATTTTAATCTCTTTTTAATTTGTCTACATTTATGCAGTAGTCTTTTTTTTTTTTTCTTGTAAACTTTGTATTCTTCTATTTATGATCGAGAAGTTAGAATTTTTATAAGAAGTTGTCACATTTAGCTGCAGGTCCTCAAATACATCAACTAAAGTATAGGAACAAAATAGCGGACAAAATAATTAACAAGTGTTCATTCTTTTGCCAAACATTATAAGTATACATAAATTTTCAATCTGCGAGCGTTTACTGCAAATGCCATCTTTTCTTGCTTAAAATGTATCACAAACATTAATTTTTTTTTTGAAAGCTAAAACATTAAGATTTGGCATATTGCAAAACAAAATAAAAAAGACATCCCGAAAGAGGGGAAAAATCTAATTCAAAATGTGGACAAAATTGATGGCATATTATTGTGCTCAACTTTTTTTTTTCAATTGTTTTTTAGCGTTATTCTTATTTTTAAAAATTTTATGGTCAAGTAAGTGTCTTGTAATTAAAAAGTGTTTCAGCAATATGACTTGGAGGACATCGGTGCAATTCGGGAGGAATGGGAAGAATAATGAAACATATTAGCGTTGACTAAAAGAATTTTTTATTTGCTTTTCCTTTTTAACGCGATTCCATAAATAATATCTCAACTGGAAATTTAGTCGTATTTTGTCAGCCAGTTTGTTGTCTGATCCATTGGTTTTTTTTTTTTTTCCTTAAAAGTGTTTTTAGTTGTTGACGCCTTTGGCTGTCTGTTAATGCTTCCAATGTAAAGTTTTTTTTTTTTCTATTTTTTATTTTTCCGAGAGATGTGGGTCTTTGTAAGCAAGTAGAAAATCACACACACACACATATTAAATGTAATTATACTTACTAGTTTTAATTATTTCTTAATTAATCAGTTTGTATTTAAAAAATACAAATATATCATTTAAATTTGAAAGAATTATTTTAATTTGATTCTTCACAAACTTTTTGGACAAAAATATAAAGTTAGAATAAAAATATCCTTTATTAGACCAAATTTGTTTTTGAAATATATTTTTTATTGAGATAAATTTTAAAAAATATTTTAACATTTAAAAAATGCAATTTTTTTTAATTTAATGTTTTCTTTTGGGATTTTTTATGCTTTTAAATCTAGAAATTATTTTTCATAATTGTTTAAGGTGGCTATGTTGATTTTTTTCTATTCATAAGAATGAAATTAAAACAAATTTTTAGATTCAAAAGATATTTTTGTAGTATCTAAAAACAGAAAGAGTGAGTAAAAAATAGTTAAAACTGAAAGTTAACCCTATATATATATATGTACATATATATACACAAACGCAAAGTCATAAGCTCAGTATACTTGTAACATTTTCCATAACAAATTATAACTTTCTTAGTATAACTTCACAACAGTAAAGCAAGTTGAATGTAGTATGACGATATAGACTACATTTCTTTGAACGTACTAGAACATACAAACTATAACACTATGATAAATAAAAAAAAAAATGTTACAATTAAGTGTTGAATTGGTTCAGCTGTTGGATGGGAAACATGCACACAGGGCTTGTCTATGGTTTGCCACATAACATATAGAATTGACGAGTGTAACATGCCATTTATATTTTATGTGTATCAGTTATCTAAACTATGGTCACATCTAAAAGTATACATTACATCCGTTACTTCTAAATTCTACACAGCAGTCGGCCAGGCCGGTATTTTTATTGGTCAAATAGTAGTGCAGTCCTATCGGCAGGACTATATAAGAACTATATGTACACTTTACTATAGTCCCATATATCCCATATATGCCGTCTCATTACATATAGAAATGAAAAATATAATACAATGTTTATTTAATATATACAATAACAAACATAGTCTTGGACGATAGTTTTTAACTGTTATTAAAAGATAAGATGACAGTTGTTAAAATTGTCATCTTACAATAACAAGCTTCGTTATATGTCTTATCATACATCAACAGTTTTTATCCACTATTAAAGATCACATTTAGCATGCCAGTGCCGGGCCAATTATGACATTAGACGACCGTTTTCTAATGTGCAGCTTTAATGATGGTTTCCTCGTAAAACATTCTTTTTGATCTAATGATCTTCAGTAAATCTTAAAATTTAAGCCGCTAAATTAAAAATTAAAACTTACATCTGCCCCTGTATTTTTTGTACATTCATACTTATCATAAAATATGCTTAGAATTCAAATATATTGGTATTCTAAAATTCCTTACTCTTATAAAAAGAGATTAAACCTCTTTTTTCATCTTCAAATAAATATGTCATTTTCATCTTAATAAAAACTATTTTTTTTGCACCATCTAAACATGTTATAGACATTTAATTCTATAATAAAAACAGCGTCATAACTTATAAAAATTTTCGTAAATTAAATTGACTATCGATAAGTCAATTTAAATCATATTCTAAACTTGACACAATTTCGTGCTTTATGGTAACATGTTATAAAAAGTCGTTTATGAGTTTGTATCCAATCTATAGATGCTTTTAAACTTTCATTAATCATAATATGGATTTGTAAATAGTTCTTTGTGATTTTGAGTTGGCTTAGAGACTCATGAAATGCTCGTGGACTCCATGAACGTATTATTATTGCTGTTGTTGTTGTTGTTTTAAACTTGACGTAATTACTAACACTTATAAACAACTGTGCACATATAGGATATTGTAAATTCACGAGTTTTCAACAATCCTTATGACTTAAAGATTCTTATTATGCCTTGTCATCTTCCTCAAAATTGAGATCAATCTTGCATTCATGGATATTATTCTCACTATTTTTGAATTATGGTGTTGAGCTATTGATCACTATTGAACTAAATTTCTCTTAGTAAACTGACATCATGTCGAAATCCCATCTAATGATATTGAGTTAGAAATTCCTTTTTATCAATTAGTCTTAATTTAGATATTCTAATTGAGACTCTTATAAACGTCACTACTTTGACCATTCATAAAGTTATTAAATCATAAAAGCTTAGTTTAGCACACTGAATAATTATTTTAAATTATCCAACATAACGACCTTAACCACGTAGCCGTTACTTAACTACTTAAACATACTTTTATTAGGATTACTTATTGCGGAACTTTTTTTTTTAATTCCTTATCGATTAACTTTACTTAAATCATTTCATTATGTTGCAACAAATATTATAATATAAAGTATTAGCATAATAGACTTGTAGTTATATGGACTAAGGTTGAGTAGTTACAACCTTGGTCTCTAAAATATGCTTAAACAGTTTAAACAATACTAAATATACTTAATAAAAAATCTTACTTAACAAAAGCTAAATGCGGAATAAAATATGCACAGTTTCCACTCTTCATCTCTAACATTATCTACCACTGCACCATCGTTCATTATATCTTACTGAACAGGTTGTTTATCTATTGTAGGAACAAACTTGGATGAGCTTTCATTCAACAAGTAGGAACTAAAACTCGTAAAATATAGAGAATATATATAATATAATATGCATGAGCTGATTATGCTTACTTATGATCGTGTCTTATAAATTTATGGGCCTGAGTATATATTCGTACAGGCTGTGTGCGATCATCTGGAAGTTAGGATTTGCAAGGTCCTAACAACATGTGATCTAATTATCTTTACTATAATATAAACCTCCCCATAGGTCGAGATGTTGGTACGATACTCAACTTAACTTAATCTTTAGGTTTTACTTGCTTGTTAACATTTATGCAGTATGATATCGTTATTTATGACTCAATTAAAAGCTGCTAAACTTTTTTTTAAACTATTTATATTATAGACGGGATTCCTGCTTACCTGATTTCTAACAGTAGAAATCACTAACTCGTAAAAAATCCCTATCCTCTACCCTTAGATTCTGCAAGAGGATACCTATGAAAAGTATAATGTTAGCTTAGCTTATACTTCTTAATGCAATAGTAAAGGAATTAAATCATTTCCTAGCACATATTTTCTTTTGTTTGAAGGATCATAACATTACTATATTTATTATAAGAATTTATTGATTTTATCCTTATAGCTTAATTTTCCTTAATTGCCTTTACTAACCTTGCTAAAGTTGATAATTTAATTATCCAATTAGTTATCTTATCTAGTTATTATCAATGTTAGGCTCATACTTAAATAGGGCTAACTAATAACCAAACGTGCCGATGGCATTGGAAATGCTAAACGATCAAAGCTTTACTCTGAAGGTGGTTTTTTAAAGTTAGTATGGGTGTTGGACCCATAATTGGCGTCAGGTAATCCTGGTCTAGCCTATTGCCTTTTATAATTCTTGTTGTTAATTTTAAAACCATTGAAATTTTTTGTGAACGACCGTTCTAAAAACTTTAATGATTTGCTTCTTTTTTTTTTTTTATAAATATATGCAAAAGTTTGTTTAGAAATCAAAATTTCAAAAACTTCCTCCACTCTTACCGAGACTCAAAACATACAGCTTTTACAAAAATCATGATTCCAACTTTTCAGGTTCGCTCCAAAAAAAAAACAAAAACTATACTATAGATGTTGCAACGTCACCTACAATGCCTTGTGAAATATTTAATTAAACCATCTTTGAAACCAACTCAAATTGTATTGCAGTTGTTATAAAAACCTTAGGGATATACTAATTTGAGAGGTTCATTAAAAGAAGCTGGCCATTTTGAAATTTGTACTATAGATATCACAACCCATGTTGCAATTTTCACTTACAACATCTAATGAAAATTTTTCAATATAATGATTGAGAAAATCCTAGAATTAAATAATATAGTTTATATATTTAAGTCAAGGATTTTCTTGAAAAATATCATGTATGAATTTTATGATTGAAGGATTTATGAAACTAATATAAATATTCCACAATTCCATCTCAAATGTTAAAGCTAAATTTATTAATTTTGTGATTTAATAATATGGTTGATAATTTCATCATTATATGTGGCAGAAGAAATTTCAATCCATAAATAACTTGAGAATTTAAATTATAAGAATGTTCATGTATAATATAGTGTTAGTAGTGTGTCAAGAAATACTCTAACACAAAATAATTCCTTAATTGCCTATTAGTTAGAAAATGGAGTTACACAAGCAGCATTTTTGGTGAAAAATGCTATCCAAGTCCGAAAATTGACACTATCTAGAATGTGTCAATACCGAGGTAGAAAATTAAAAAAATGTCAACTTTATGTTTATATAGACTAGAAATAATTTGTTTAATCAAAAAACAATTTAATTTTATTATGATATTTAAAATTTACCATATTAGCTTATATTGGTATTAGTTTTAGACTGTGTTGAGTAAACCTGATAGCACCTATAACACCCGTGGATTTTAAAGTAAAGTTAATTATGTTAAGTTTAATTATTAAGTATACCAGTGTGATTTTGATAATAATTTTAGTCCATTTAAAATTTTGTTTTTCCCCATATTTACAAAATGCCATTCAAGCCCCTCTTTTTATTTTCCCTCTTTCCCTCTCTCCTTTTTTCCCTCACTCTATCTCTCTCTCGTCTCTCTCTCTCTATCTCTCTCTCTGTGCACACTTTCTTCTCTTTCTTATTCTTTGAGCTTCCCACTAATTTGAGGCAATGAATCAAAGTTCAATCCATCAAGTTTTTCTTCAAAATGCCATTGAGGTTAGCTTTCTCTTTTCTTTAAAATTTCAAAGCTTAAATTCCAATTTCTCAATTTTTCTTTGGATGTTGAAATCCAAGCTTCTTTAAGCTCAAATAATCTTCAATTTAAGTTGTGGAAATTGTTTTATAGTCAATCTAAACTTGGTTTGAACTAAAATCAATTTAATCAAGTTTTGGCTTTTTTTTTAATTTTCAAATCAAAAGTAAAATTGTGTGTCAATTTGGGGATTTTGTTTCTAAAAGGTTTAGAGTTGTTTCCCTATGTTTTCAGTATGTTTTCTAGGTTTGAAATGGTGAAAAACGAGTTTAAAATTAGATTTTGAGCTTGGGGAGGCCGAGGCTCGAAATCTGAAATTTTTCAGATTTTGGCAATTTGGCAGGCCGAGTTCAATATTCGACAGGTTGAATTCAAACTATTCGGTAAGCCGAATTCGTATCTTCAATAGGGCAAACTGTGCATGTTCAGCAGGCCAGACCAGGATGTTTGACAAGCCAACTGTGCACCATGAAATTGCATTTTTACTCATAGTTTTCAATGATTAATGATTCAGAAATGTTTAAAAAAGGATTATGATTTTGTGTTATGACTATTTTGAGTAAAAATGGCACATTGATAATTAAATTAACATAATGATATTAGTTGAAACACGATTTTTGACTTTAAATGTAATTTTTAAGGTCTTGAACGTTAATTGGAATGTACGTTGAAAATTTTGTTTGGAGTTAACATCATTGGATTTCAAAATGAGGTAGGATATTTTCTATCCCTTCTTTAGTAGCCCCTTTTTATAAGTTGTTTTGGCCAAAGTCTAATTTCTTTTAAATGATTTTTAAGAATGATTTCTGATTGATATTGAAGTTATTTTATGCATTTAAGGAAATGAGTTTAGTTGTTCCTTCAATTCCCAAAACCTGTACGGTGGTTTTTAATCAAGTTTCTTACAAGTAAGTATTTATTGATTTTGTTAATATCTAAGATTCTTTTTCAGTAAGTATGATTTGTGAATGATTCTTTTCTCTATAATTGTGAGCTTTGAATGACTTGTTTTTAACAGATTATCCTTTTGAGCCTTCCGCTCGCATTTACTATTTTTAAAACCTTTCCCTCCAAGTTTGAAGAGGAAGGAGCATGAGTAGAAATGGTATTTTCTCTGAAACTGTGGAATAATATGTGTATTGTATGACTTATTTCGATTTCGACGTTGTTGTCGTCTCTGTTAGTTTCATAGCTTAAGTTATTTCAAAGACGATGATTTTCAGTAGTCTTATATTATTATTATTTATAGTTTAATTATCTACCCACCTTTGTGGTAAGTGTCTACATGATGGCGACTGTCGATGAGATTTCAGCTGAGCACTTTAATTTACATTTGTTTCCCTTTCTTTATTTACTCTATTTAACTAATCCTATTTAATCTAACGAACCACCCGTATTTCAATTCATTACAACACTGAAAATTCCTGACAGCTAGTTAGTCTTCCTCAAGCATATGAAATTTCATATGCTTTCCTTAAATCAAGGGATCTTATGGGTAAAATGGGATGGCAAAGAAACAAAGATTCGAAAGGACAGGAATAGTAAAAAGCATGGGCAAGTATGGTGCATGGCTTGTATTACATTTAATGCAAATCTTCCTCTTTTTTTCACTTAGCATTGGTGCCAATACTTAGGTTCTTTAATCAAATTTTTGTCCCAACTTAAGTGTTCATGAAACACTTTAAGAAAAGTTAGAAATTATGTAAAAAGATTAATCAAATTTAGGTTTATGTCTATAAATAAACCCGTCCCATTCAAAGCTCCATTTTTCTCCTTTTCTCCCAAAATTCCTGAGGCGAAAACCGGCTTTTTTTCCTCCATTTCTTTCAAGAAACTTCTCTCCCACCCTTTAGTAATTCTTCAAGGATATATTATCTAAAAATCTCCTTTTAAAATTTAAGAAAAATAATGTACGGTCCTATGTTAAGGGAAGTTGGCATGTAATAATTTTTATCTATATTTATGTTATGATTGTAGTAAGCTCCTATTAATGTAGTTTAAATATCATGTATGTCAAGCATGAAAAAGTTTAGATTCTAGTTATGTTTTATTTTCTTTGATGCTAAAATAGACACTTTGAGAACTTGGTTTGCTATATGTTGGGCACGAAAAAGGTTAGATTTAGGTTTTGGCTTTGTATTTAAAAAGACTTTTCATCTTTTTTAACTTCAAAAATGACATTTTAAAGACTGATTTTAAAGTATTTTAAAACCGACGAATGTTTGAGACACTGTATCATAAAACACTATATATAAGATGTTAAAAACTAGGATGTTGACTCCAAAACAACATTTCTAGTGTTTGTTTTTAAGCTTCCCAAAAAGGTCGTATCAAGGTTGTAGAGGAAGTTATGACTTGGTTTACAACTTTGGTAGTAAATGGCTTATATGTTTTGCTTCAGTTCGTCTCTTTCTACTTCAAAGCTTAAAATGTCATTTGTTTTAATTGTTTAATTGCTTAATAAGACTTTTGTAGTGACAGCAGTATGATCAATAGTTGTTATCAACATTTTTCATTAAGTGTTGCATGTGAAGTTATGACTTGGGCTGTGACAGCATGTGTGCAGAGTGCATTTTGTGTAAAAACCTGTTTGGTTTTCATTTTTGAGAATTGAGACCCCTTGGCTCATCGCTTAAATTGATTCTGTGAAGACTATAAATGTAATCGATGATATTCTTAGAAATTTTCATTGAAGTGGTATATGTTGTTGCGATATGGGTTACAGCCTCGATAATACTGATTTCAAAACTGCCCTTTTTTTGAATCCATAGTTTATTATATTCTTAAGGGCTCTGTAATAACTATAATATAATTGGTAGTGGTTTTAAAATCAATACAAGCTTAAAATGAATTTTAGAAGTCGATAAGATAGGCTACGATGTTACGAAGCCGTAAACAGGTCCAATGCCTGTACCAACTCAAAAGCTTCGTTCAAATTGAGGTTCAATCATGTAAACATTTTGAATGTCATATACAAATTTAGATATTAAGAGGCCTTACTTAACTACGAGTCCTAACAATGATAATAGAGGGAAAGATAGTTAATTAGTTAATTAGATATCAACCCTACGCATGGTTAGTAAAGGCGATAAAGGAAAACCAAATTATGAGCATTAAATCAATTAATCCTTGTAATAAACATAGTAATGTTATGATCCTTTGAAGAAATAAAAATATGTGTTATTAAAGGATTTAATTCCTTTACTATCATGCAAAGTTTAATAGTGCAAGATATGCTAATGTTTCACTTTCAATAGGTATTCTCTACTAGAATCTAAGAATGGAGGATAAAGAATTTTGGTGTGTTAGAAATTTCTACTGCTAGAATTCAAGTAAGTAAGAATCTCGCCTACAGTATGAATTGTTTTAAATGAAAATGTTTCTCATGTTTTATAGAAATCATATATACATGTTTATATCTATAAGATATCATGCCATACTGCATAAACATTAACAAGCAAGTGAAACCTAAAGACTAAGTTAAGTTGAGTATTGGACCAACCTTTCGACCTACGAGGAAGCTTATGTTATAGTAAAAATAATTTAGATCACGTGTTGTTACGAATACTCGAGCCCATAAGTTTATAAGACATGATCATAAGCAAGCATAACCAGCTTATGCATATTTTATTATACATTTCTCAAATGTTTTGTGAGTTATAGTTCCTACATGCTGAGCGAAAGCTCATCTAAATATGTTCATGCTGTAGGTAAACAACCTATTTGGTAAGGTTTAATGGATGATGGTACAACGGCGGATGATTGTGGAGATAAGAAGTGGATATTGTGCATATTTATTCCACACCTAGTTTTTGTTAATTAAGTCTTTTTAATTAAGTATATCTAGTACTATTAAACTATATATGTATATTTTGGAGACCAAGGTTGTACTACACAACCTTAGTCCACATAACTGCAAGACCTATTATGTTGATACTTATGTAAAAAATTTTATTGCAATATAGTAAAATGGTTTAAGTAAAGTTGATTGGTAAAAAATGTTCCGCAAATTTAAGTAAGCCTAATAAAAGTATGTTTAAGTAGTTTAAGTAACGGTCACATAAACTGAGTAGTTTCAACTCTTAGAAGCAGAAATTGAGCAGTTTCTAAATAAAAACCACTCTATACTGCAGATGCCGCAACTCAATGTTACGACATCACGTGTGACATCTATTAAGAAAATGTTGATAACAACCACTTGTGGTTCTATAATTACTCCAAAAGTTTTGTTAAACAATAAGATGAGGTTTCTAGTGTAAAAATGTAACATTTAAGCCTTCTATACTACAAATGTTACAACTGACGTCACAACTTATGTTGCAACATCTCTTAAAGTATGATTGTGACAACTAATAAAAGATGCTAGAAATATCATTTTTGGGTCGAAAAGTTCAGTTTTTAACATCTTAAACAAAATCATTTACATTGTTGAGGCTTAGAAATTCCTAGATTTTGAAAACACAATAAAAGATCTTTAAAGGGTCATTTTAAGGTTAATGAAAGTGGAAAATTCATCTAAAACACCAAAAATAACCTGGATCTAAACTCTTTCATACACAACATGCATAATGCACAACTTCACAAATAAAAACTCACATAAAACATAACATAAGCATAAATTAAAATTATTACATGCCAACAACTCTTAAAATAAAGCCATAACTATTTATAGATAATGAACTCTTATTGAGTAAAGAACAGTTCTTTCTTATCGAGGAAAATGGAAGAAAAAATGGAAAGTGAACTAAGGTGGTAGAGAAGAAAGAAGAAAATAAACTCTTATTGAGTAAAGACCTATTTATAGACAATTTCTTAATCTTAGTTAATTTTTCACTTAATATTTAAACTTAACTTAAATGTCTCAAGAATACTAAAGTTGAACAAAATTTTGATTATTAACACACTAAGGTTGGCACCATTTCTAAGAGGAAAAGAGAGCAAGTTTTGCATCTAATACACTTCATACTTTAAACCATTCTTTCCACTATTCATAGTTGCATCTTTGTTTATTTTTCATGGCATTTTTTCCATACAATCCCATGAATTATGGAATGTAGATAAAGTTTCATCTAGCTGGGGAAAACCAGTTGGCTAACAAGAGAATTTTAGTTCATTCGGGTTTACTCAACACAATCTAGTCTAATATCTGTAACCTTTACTCGTGTGCTAAATAAAAAAAAGTTTTTAATTTAAAAAAATCATTCATAGACTGTTTAAACATGAAGTGACATTTTTCTATATTCAACCTCGATATTGACACATTCTTGACAGGGTCAATTTTCAAACTCGGATGGTATTTTTTAACCGAAAATGCTACTCGTGTAACTCTGATTTTTTCTAATAGGAAAATTAAAGATTTATTTTTTGTTAGAGTGTTTCTCGGTACACTACTAATGTTATACTATACTTGAAAATTCTTATAATTTAAATTCTTAAGTTATCTATGAATTTAAATTTCTTCCACCTTAAATCACGGTGGAAATTATCAACTAAATTATTAATCATGAAAATTAATAAATTTAACTTAAATATTTATATAGAAATTTGTAATATTTACATGAATTCCATAAATCCTTACATCACAAAATTCACACATAATATTTTTTAAGAAAATCCTTGACTTAAATATGTAAATTACATTATTTAATTCTAGGATTTTTTTGGTCATTACAATCTAAGAATACTATCATAACATATATTTTGCTATATGTTTCATATATGAAGTACATAAACTTGTGCATTTATAATATTATTTATTTCTAAAGTCTTATAGTTATTAAGACTTTCAACAGCCATGTTAATTTAAGAAAGCTCATAATTATAATTTGTGATTAAATTACAATTTATACTTGTGAATTTTCCAGATGTTATAGAAATTTTGCAGCCTTGAACTAGATTCTTACAACTTCTTATAATGCTCGAAGGTATTGTATAATATTGAATTTAAATCTAATTATAAAGTCGTAGAATTTAAATTGTAACTTCATGAATCTTTATGCATAAATACATTTTCGGGTTTTCAGGAAAACACTTAGCTTAAAATCATACATTCTCAACTGTTTCTTAAATCTCCATGCTCCCTTCTAAGCATTCCTTATCATTCTTACAGAACTTAGACTTTTAGGTTCTAAACTTGTACTTTCTTATGAACCTAACAACGTAGTTGTGAGGAAAAATTCTTAATTAATTTTACTCATTAATTATTGGATATTTTTAAACATTACACAAATCATCTAATTAGTGGCCAGTTAATCAAAAGCATTAAGAACATTGATGAATACTCAATTAGGAAAAATAATTTTTCAATTGATATTGATAAATAACTCAAAACATCATGGTCCGGCTACATCGTTATCTTAGATAAGAAAATCAAGAACATAATTACAAAAGTAAACATTCCAACAATATTCATAAATATGAGACGAGAAAAAGAATAAAACTAGTTCAATGAATCGAAGCCGAATTCTATCTCCAGTGGAACCATCATCTGCTTTCCAATAGTATCCTTCCCATCTCTCTTATCTGAGTCTAAGTATCCCAAAAATACTCTAAAGTGTGCTATTTATATGCTTTGGGTAAATTCAGGTTAAACATGCCCAAAACAAACCCCATACTGAAAATTCCCCAACGGATGCCGCGGCTTCCTCCTTCAGCGTCACGACGTTGAGTACTAGAGTAGGATTTCCTCTCCTCGACATGCACTATGGCACAGCTTTCTAGTGCTGCAGCGTTAGGTCCTCGGGTTTCAGTATGGGAAGCTTCGCACAGTGGTGCCATGGCACCCAATTCCACAGCACCCAATTCCACAGCTGCAACGCTTGTAGATCCTTTTTGCTCAGGTGTCCATTTTTTGTGCTCTATTTTCCCAAAACCTACAAAATCAAAATAAAATAGATAAAAAGAACTAAAAAAAAGGTCTCTAAAAACTAGCAAAGATCAAGTAAAAGGATACTCAAATCGTAGGTATAAAACCAACTTATCAATGTCTTACATGAATTTTAATTTAGTTCCTTTTTCTTGTCCACCTAGGACCAAGATTGATGCTAAATAAACATAGGTCTTGTTTGAAATAGTTTAAAATAAGTTGTTTTTGGACTATTTAGTCCAAAAGCTACTTTTAGACGTGTTTGGATGGATAAGCCAATTGGAGTTTTGGCTTATAAGCACTTTTAGAATAAGTCACCTCTTTGGTGCTTGTGAAAAGATTTTTATTTACCTTTTTAACCTTTTAGTTTTGAATAACAAATTACAAATTCTATCTACATCCTTAGATTACGTTACTTTTAACAATAGAAGAGCTTTCGACTCATTTAATCAAGCATGTTTAAAAACTCTTCTTATATTAATAAGAATTAAAAAACATTTTGTCATACACTATCTAAGCACTAATTAAAAAGTTCTTATTTATATTTTTCTTCTTCAGCTGCTCAAATATAAAAGAACAAGTTATCCCAAACGGACTCATAATCTGAGTCAACAAACAAAGGATGACTTTCTTTGCTAGCAGAGAATATTTGAACGCAAGTGGTATAATATTATCAGGACTTGAAAAGAAAGGAACCTTTAGTGTGAGCCCTTTGCGTTGTCGATGGTTCCGCATGTGAGAGTGAAACCGAGGACTGGGCTACTGATTTTTCTTTTCCTCGAGTTATCTTGGCTACTGCAGTTGAAAAGGCAACAAATAAGATGAAAAAGAATTAACCCAAAAAAAAAGCATGAGAAAAAGAACCAATGCAATTGAAGTTAAAAAAAGTTGCAAACGAAAATAGTAATTAATAATAGAGTTAATCTTAAGAATAATTTCTGAATTTACTTTCGGTCCTATTTTAATACCAACATTTAAAAAGTCCTTTCAATGATTAGCTAGGTATTAAATATTTAATGTAATATTTTTAAAATATCGTACATTAGTTCTTAATCTATTACTTTATTTTATTTTTGATCCTATTTTTTAATTATATGCATCAAAATCTTTTAACTTTAAATTTTTCAAATTTTAGTTCCTAATAGACTAAAAATAAAACAAAATAATAAATTAAAGACTTTCAAAATTTTCTATTAATATTTAATGCCTAACCAGTGAATAGACCAAAATTGAAATAAAGTAATAAATTATGAATCAAAATGAAACATTTTAAACATTACAAACTAAACTAGGATTGAAGATAAACATTAGGGATTATTTACAAAATTAATCTTTATTATTATTAAGAAATAAACTAAAAAAACCGAAAGCAAAACAATCCACTCACGGT
>CAMOHE010049748.1:25899-46425 GCA_946598075.1 Artocarpus hirsutus | reverse complement strand
TACTAAGTCAACTCATAGATACATATTTGAGAAATGATGTATTTGATTAACCCGCTATGAGAATACTGCATGGATAATTGTCATAAGTGATTCTCATCACAATAGTATTATCCTAGTCTTATGACCTGAAATCACCATGATTTCCTACATGACAAGTTCTATATTTTGACACAATCTAATATTATCTTTAACAGGATGATGGAATAGATTGTTGTTGGATATAGAGTGAATCATGTGAGGAATATGAGTGATTAAGAAGAAATTTGTCCCTCATTTATTATGAGAAAGATATCTATGGGCCCCTCGATAAGTTAGACTGAAGAAAAATGTATGGCCATATTGGAATGAATTGATAAGGGT
Organism: Artocarpus hirsutus; assembly: GCA_946598075.1. Taxonomy (NCBI): domain Eukaryota; kingdom Viridiplantae; phylum Streptophyta; class Magnoliopsida; order Rosales; family Moraceae; genus Artocarpus; species Artocarpus hirsutus. The sequence goes on along the minus strand of CAMOHE010049748.1, from coordinate 46,065 downwards.
TATCAATATCAGTCTACTTAAGATCAGAAATAATATGATTGAATAGTATAAGGATGACATAAACCATGTGTTATGTTCAATCAAGGTATCTAGAGACAAAAGGACTTTAATACTTATTGTGGATTAGGTTATGTCAGATTATTGACATTCGCATAACTTGGGTAATCATAATGTCTTGCTAGAGGCCGCTTATGATTTGTGGGCCAGAAACAGAATTTCAAGCTCACTACCAACGTTATGTGAACCTACAGGGTCGCACACTTAGAACAGACCAAGAACAAATTTTGGGTTAACTGTGTCTAGGTTCGATGAACCTGATAATGTCCAGATTCGATGTACTAGATTTGTCTATGTTCATTGAATCTGACATTATCTAGATTTTCTGAATCATGTTCGAATTACAGTTTACCCTAGTTAAAATCTGACTCTATCTCGAAGTCAATAGATAGATAGATATATATATATATCTGTTTTAGGGTTTTTAGCCGAATTAAGAAAAGAAAAGGCGTTCTCTCATTTTAAAAGGCAAAAGACATTAAAACTCTAAAATTAGAAAGAGTCATTTAACGCAAAAGAAAGGGTGCTAGAACACCAATTTGTTTTTGAGAGAGAGTCTGTTCGTGTGGATACCTACAGAGGGCGTTGCTTTAAGTAACAACATCTGAATCCGATCCTGAATACTCAAAGCTCGAGTTAAGGTGTCACCGGAATGAACCCGCTCTCTCTCTTCTAGAATCTTGCCCGTTTTGTCATCTTAGTAAGATTCCATGACTTTTTGTCAATCTAATCAAATTGCATGGATCCTGCGAGGGTTTCGTGGGAATTAATTTTTAATTTTTCGCTGTGTATTTGAATCACAAAATCCAACAAAACCCAACAGATATGATACAAGTATGAATTGCAAGTATGTTTGCATATGATGTGATTGCATTTGACATGCTCACAAAGGTTAACAAGAAGGTAACGTAAAAATAAAAAGGAATTATCGTACCAACCTCTTTGATATGAGGTAATGAAAGTAAAGTCAAAATTTGGCCTCCCAGAGGTGAGGTACATGACCTCGAAGTTCGATAGTCTCAAGTCTTCCGTAAGGGAAGCATCATGTTTATGATCTCATGATTAATGAGTTGGTACGAACACTAAAGTAAGATAAGGAAGGTGAATGAAAGATAAAGAAAGTTAAGGAACGAAGGTAGTAAGTTAAAGTAAGAAAAGAGTGTTCATAAAATGCTCATAATTGGAAGTTCATAATTGAGTATAAATAGAATCAAGCATTTTGATTCTGCTTGAATTCCTTTTTATGAAATATTTATATGTTATGTTATGAAAGACATTTTGAGAGATGTTTTACGTTAAATGTTTATGAAAAACATTTTTATGTTTTCAAGAAAAGGTTTATAAATGATGCTTTAAGAAAAGCATTCTAAGGATTGCTGCATGTTAAAAGTTTAATGAAAGCGTCTATGAAAAAACGTTTTATAAATGTTTCAAATGTGTTATGAAAACGTTTATGAGGAACGTTTTAGAAAGGTTTAAGAAAAATGTTTATGAAAAACATTTACGGAGGAAAGTTTTAAGAAAAAGGCTTTTATGAGTAAAGTTTTAAAAGCTTGTTTTAAATAATTTGTAAGATTACGTTTGAACTTATTGAGCATACGCTCATAAGAAGTTTTTCATGCTGTAGGCATGGATACCACTACAGTTTGCTTTCGCAACGCAAAGAAAATGTTTTACACTATTTAATATAGTGTTTTCAAGGTTTTTAAGAAAATCAGAGTTTTAAAAAATGTTTTCAAAGGTTTTAAGATACATTGTACTAAATGTGTTATAAAATTATAAAGTGATGTTTTAAACTATGTTTTAGTAAATGTTTCTTATTAAGTTTTAAGAAACGATTCGAAATGGTTTTAAAGGCAAATGTTGAGTGTGGTCTCAACTTGAATGGCGACAAAGGTCGCAATAGTTTTGAAGTAGGTTTTAAAGAAAAAAAAAATTTAATTTAGTATTTTCTTACTAAGTAAGTAAGATTACTGTTCAAATAATGATGTTTTAAGTAAGTTAAGTGACGGCCGAAAAGGCAGGTCGTCACACTTAGTGCGTTAATTTTCACTATAGGTAGAAATGCCTGTATATAGTCTATCTTGTAAGTTTTAGTATATCCTTTTGCTACTAGCCTTGTTTTAAAGCATTTAATTGTACAATCAGCCTTGTACTTTACAGTGTAAATCCATTGGCAATAAACTAGTTTCTTTCCTAGTGGACGATCAACAAGATCCCACATTTCATTCTTTTGAAGTCACTTCATGTCCTCGTTCATAGCTGTTTTCCACCTTAGGTTAGTTAAAGCTTCTTGTACACTGTTAGGAATAGATACAATAGATAATTGATTTACAAATGAATGGTTTTGTTCTAACAAGCAATGATTAGACACATAGTGACTCATAGGATATTTGACTCTACTAGTGAAGTCAGGTTCATGTGAGGTTTTAAGGATACCTCTATTTTGACGTGGGGGAAGTATTTTCCTGATTGAATCTGATGTTGTAGTGAGAGCATCCTCTGCAAACAATTAGTCAGGTATGTCATTATTTTGTGGTATGTGGTGCTCGTATTCTGATAAAGATGGGCTAATTTCATCCTTTGGGACTTCATGACAACTTTGATCACCTGATTCCGTTTCTCTTTAGTATGACCTTGTTTTCGGTAATGAATGCACTGGATAAAGACTTATCCACAGGTTTCTTTCAATTTTGCTGATTCTAGGTAGGTTTTTTTCGTGCCACCATGGCAAAAGTTTCATAATCTTCCACTTTTTTTCTTTAAAGTGATCTGTCATATGGCCTCTCATCGAATAAAAGAGTAACACACTTCTAAATCTGGGGTAGTATCTTTGTGTAGAATCTCCCCATGGACTTGTTTGAATTCTCCGTCCAACCTAGCAAGAAAAATGTGAACTCTAAGTCTTTCAACAGACTTCCTGTATGCTATAAGATCTTCTGAATCCTTCACGACCTCCTTGTTATAATAATCTGGTTCCAGAAATATTTTGGTCATCTCTCCATGGTACTCAGAGATTGATCTTCCATTTTGTTTCATTATAGAGGCCTTTTGATTTAGGTAGAACACCTGTAGTTCATCGCTCCCATCATACAAGGCTTTTAATAGAGCATTCCAAATTTCTCGAGCTGTGGGAATGCATATGTAATGCTTCACGATTTTTGGAGTCATGGATATGAGTAACGATCTTTTTACTTTTTAATTCTTAGCACACCATTTCTTGAATCCTTGTGACTACTTTTTATACGGCGGAGTTTTGTCCATGATGCAAGAGAGTTTTTCTCGCTCAGCAATGTGCATCTCCATTAATTGAACCCAAACATCATGTTTGTCTCTGTGAGGATAATGCCAGCATTGAAAAGACCTTTAGATTGAATGGGTTGAACAATAACAAAAGCTACTGATTCCAGAAGATGAAGTTTTTTCTTTTGCCATGGTTATTTTCTAAAGAAACACGAGTGGTAAGATACAGACCTAAAGATAATTGAAAGATATGCTGAGGTGGTCGGACTTGACAGAGGACAGTCCAAGGTTACTGTAACCAAAAAAATTGTCATCGAAACCGGTCGGAAAGTGCCTGACCGGTGGCTACAAGTTTCAGGTTTGTGAACCGGTTGTGGGCTTCAGAAGAAACGACAGGTCATTTCTGACCTTGCTTTGAAAACGACACCTTTTTTTCCCTGCCGACAAGCCTTGCTTGTCCCCTTTTATTATTAATTTATTTGGCACTCACATTCTTTCCAGCATACACCTGCACTCATCACCTTTTTTTCAATCTCACACTACGTATTTTCTCTCTATCAATTGTTTTCTTCACGGAGGCCAAACCAAAGCTACCTTTCCTTCTCCACTGACTATGACTCTTCCGTCCTTAAAATATATACATATATAAAAATATATATATTTTTTCTATACGCCCAATTCTTTCTTTCTCTCTACATTAAACGGCAACATAAGTTTTCTGGCTTGCTGCTAGTCTAGAACCTTTATTTAAAAAAAAAAAAAATCTTGGAGTTGCAGCACTGGTTTTTGAACAGAAACACAGCGCCTGTCAGGTGGCTGGTTTCTCGGATGAAGATTCTTCGTCTTTGGGTTTGACAGTCTGGGCGACGATGGTTTAGGAGACGATCTGCGGCGGATCTATGGTGGTGATTCAAAGGATTCAACTTTGAAGGCTTGAAAGTGAGAAATCTTTTTTTTTTTTGCTTTTTGTTGAAGGTTTTTCAGAAACTAAATACGTTCTATTTCTTGATTTAATGAACATTATAAATGTCCTTATATAAGTAACAAACTATGGTCTAAAGACTACCATTAATTACGGGAAAGATCATATCTACTCTGAAAATTTCATGGAAATTTGATGGTCAGCAACCTGTAGTCAATCGTGGGTGTAGCCTTTTTTGAATTATTAAACAAAGGATAGGCGTCTGAAAGCACTTTTGTAAACCATCTTCAGAAATAAGGCTAATGCATTTATTTTCAATAACTTGTGTGATAGTAGTTGCACGTAATTATAGTTGTTGCGTAAATGCCACGAGGATCCAATGCTGTGATTAAACTTTTTGGTTGTATATAAGAGGTGTTCATGTACGGAAGATAGAATATCAAAAATATAATGTGAAGTAGTAGTTTATAATGAGTAGATAAAATAGGTCATCATATTTTAACAAAATTATAACGTTGTCTTTTTTCATTAGGAATTAAATGATTTTATGTGGAGTATTATTGTAGTCATTATAAATTAGGAATACATATTAGTATTGGTGAATTTAAGGATTAACTTTATTTTAGAGATTAATGGATTCAGATCCATATCGTGTATCATTTGACTTATTAATAGGCGAGATCAATTTAGAGACATGATTATATAAGTAGCTACGAATATTATTTATATATATAGAATCTACAACAGAATCTACAACGTTATTATGAAGAAAAATATAATATTTTTTTTGAGTATTGATTTGAGATCTAATGCAAAACTGTTATTAATGTCATGAATATCAAATCAACCAAATTATATTTATGTTTGGATCGTAAATAAATTAACTGTTAGAAAATTAACCACACTCATGCAAAAAATAAATGAAGAGATCAATGATAAAAAAATCCCCCGAAATTGTATAAAAATCATGCATGTGTGCTTCTTACACAACATGAGGCACACTCAGATCCCTCTCAGACAATGTGTTTTCTCTTATCTATGTGAGATCAACCACGAACCTAGGAATTTTTGTCCGGCGGTTAATAACTACAATTAATTTTGAGTGAAATAAGCAAGAATATTATGTACTACAGTTGTCCCCGACAAGATTTTATGCTATAAAGATGTTACATAACAATCTTATTATAAAGGCTACTCAAAATGTATTTTTTAATGTACACAAGTAGTTTTTATAAATTGATTTTTCATTTGATTGCACAAGTTAAGGTGACATTCTTAAATATGTTTTGACAAATAAACATATAAATTGTGAACATTCTATGTGCAGTGTATTTAAATAATTAAACCTTATTTTCAATAATAATAATAATAATGTAACGCCTCAAAATTTAATTAAGTGATATTAGTGCGTAAAATGGTAGATTAGTGTGCCATAATGAATGTTTTAAACTTAATTTTACTATTTTGTGGTATTTCTAAATTAATGTTATTTTTAATTATTTTAATAATTTTTAATTACTCTTAATTATTTTTATTTGCTATATTGAATTTTTGAAACAAAACAATTTGTCAAATGTCAATCACGTCCTTTTTACAAAACTGTGGGTGATACACGGTTTTCTCTCTTGATTTTGCTCACCTCTCCTCTCTATTTATTTCTTTGTTCCTTCTTTCCCCTCACTCTCACTCACACTCTCTCTCTCGCTTCCTCTTTCTCGTCTCTCTCTACTGCCTCTCTCTTTCTCTCTCTTCTTCTCTCAAAATTTGATTCAAAATCTGAGCTCAAGCCTTGCTTATCAGCTGGATTGGAAGCTTGGAAGCGTGATTGAGCAACCACAAACTCGATTCAAAGCTTAAATTCAAGGTTAGTTTTCAAATTTCAAACTTTTCTAAATTTTTCAATTTTCATAGTATTTTGAAATCCAAGCTTTCTTAAGCTTAGACAACCTTTGATCTAAGTTAGAGAAACTTAAAACATCTAAAATCTAAGCTTGGTTTGATTAAAAACGGATTTAAATCAAGATTTTTTATTTTTCTCTATTTTTAGGTTATTCAAAAATCTTTGTGTAAATCTTATTTAAATATGTTAAAAAGTAATCTACTATATTTTTCTATCAATTATGATCATTATGTAAGTCTGGGATTTGAGAAAACAAGTTGAAAATAAGGATTTGGGCTCGGGGAGGCCAAAACCTATGCCTAAAAAATTCTAAAATTTTCCCAGTTCGACAAGCTGGATTCATGAATCAAGTAGGCGGGACTCATACCTTCAGCAGGCCGAACCTGAAAAATTTTGGCCGACTGGACCTAGACAGTCGGTAGGCCGAACTGCACAGTTCAGTAGGCCGAACCAGGGGAACCGATAGGCCGACCGAGCATAGTAAAAATTTGTCCTTTTTCATTCGTTTTTACTATTTTGAACCCCTGATTGAGATTTTAATCTTGTAATATGATTTTATAAACACAAATAGCATACTAAGACACCATGAGGTAGCTTAGCAATGTAAGATATCTTAAGCTAGATACTGATAAACGTAGTTTATATATTTATGGTTGTTCATAGTTCTGTGAAGCTAACGTATAGCGGATCGGGACTACGGTATTAGACATCGGCACGAGTGTTAAGGTAGGACTTCTACCTCTTCTTCTTGGTAGCCAAGTTTTAAATGATTTTGACCTGAAAAGGATTTTTATCAAAATGTTTTTAATGATTGGTCAAAAAAGGATTTTTATTAGTTGTTTTCACAAAAGTGATTTTCATAATAAACCTCATAATGAATGTAAATGAAAATACTTGGTAAAAAGAGATTTTAATAACTATAGAAATATATAGTTGGTATGATGCCATGTCAGAGATCGGGTGGTGTAGCGTGCGACCTTGGGGGCAGGTCCCGAAACCTAGCTGGGCCACTTCGATGGTGATACCTATGGTTTGCCCGAGAAAGAAAAAAATGTACTTTTTGGACGAACTGTTTTTAATAAGACTTATTTTAAATGAATTTATTTAACTTTGTTTTCTAATTATTTCTTTGAAAAGTAAATTTGTATTTAAAATTATTGATCTGTTTTTAAAACATAGTCCTATTAAGCCTTTCATTCACATTTTATTTGTTTTTAAAATCTTTTCCTTAGGTGGAATACAGCTTAGAATTGACAAAGGGTCCGTAGATCGGACTTACGACCAGTAGAAGACCTATGTAGTAGGTTATTTGTACAAATTAAATAAGGCATTTATTATTATAATCTCTCTCTATTTTGGACTATGGTTGTAGTTTAAATAGTATCGATACTATATGTGTACATAAGTTGTGGGGTCAGTGGGATCCAATACGTATTTCCTCTTTCTTTATTTATTATTTTTATTTTAATTTATTTTATTTTATCTTATTTGTTTAATTATTATAAATTTTTGCTTAAAAAGGGTATTAAATTATCACTATTTCTTAATTAATTAAATTCTTAAACTTGTGTATTAATTAAAATTTATACTTAATTATTTTAATTAACCAGCCATATCATCCTCCGTACTCCGTGGCGTGACAAATAATAATAAATATTTTATGTTTTTAGATGTAACAACTATACAACATGAGAATAAGACTACAAAAATTTTATAACAATTATCAAATAGTTGTAAAATAAAAGAAATTCAATAAAACATTAGCATTTGTATTAGAAAATAAAAGTATAGGGATATTGGACCATCATAGTGATTAGGCTTCTTTTATAATTGAACATTTTGTCAAAAGTAACCAAAAGTGTTTATTAATTTTTGGGTAGAGATTAAAATAAATATTAGTTTCTTACGTGGGGAGAGGGGGGCTATTTGTAGTTTTAGGGGAATATAATACGTGTATGTGATTAAGATGGTTTTGTTTTAATTAAAAAAAATGAAATAAAATCGGGGAAGCTTGAGCTCCTTCGATCCTTTATTAGCTTCGTCAGTGTGTGAGATTTTTATTCATTAAGATGAATATCATAAATAAACTCTTTGCTTTTTTAAGTGTTAAAATAAATAAAGTATGCGGTATTATTTAGGATTATTTTCATACATGTCCCAAATATTACCCTAGTTCTTTTTGCCCTATGATCTTATAAAACTAATCAAAATCCCCCTCGACCACAAAAAACAGGTCAAAATATTCCCCCTGTCTAATTCTGTTTATAAACTTAATGTTTTTTTTTTCTAGGGTGCAATCTCATTAAAGACTAAAAATGTATTGAAATTCTAATTAAATATATAAAAGCAATTTATATTAAAAAAATAAAAAAAAAACTTCTTATTTTAATTTTTTCTAATTTTTTTCTCTCTCCCTCTCTCTTCTCCACACTCTCTTCCCTCTCCTTCTCTACTCTACTATAAATCAAACTCCCTTGGTAAAAAAAAAATCAAATTTTCAAACAAAAATCCCCAACAAAACCCTGTACCTGGCAACCCCCGCCAGTGCCACCATGCCCAACCCTCTTCCCTCACCCTCACTCTCACCCCATGATGTGTCACACCTCTAAATTAGGGTGGTGACATAGCTGTTTAATTAGAAATAATAAATTAGAATTATCTTTAAGCATAGATGATTAACCCTAATCCTTGAACATCATGAAAAAATATTAAAAGAAAACTAATAGAGAGTTAACACAATTGAAATAACAGGATTAATTTAAACATGGTTTGAAGAAAAGAAATTATTGAATCAACCTCAAAATCAAAAAAAAAAAAAAAAAAAAAAAAAAACCTTAACATCTGCCAAATACCATTTGGGTCCCATCAGACCACACAGTGGTGCATACATAGTTTAGACGTAAAAAGAAAATACAACCAATCCATAGTCCAACAATCATCAATCAAAGTGCACGAACATTGTCTTTTATTACATGCCTTGGTGAAAACACAAATAGCAAAAGCAACTCACAAATCCCACGAGTAATTTCAGCCGGAATCTATTCAACCGCATACTACAAACCACCAAGAGGAAAAATAAGAAAAAACAAGTGCAAATCATGAACAAAAGGCTCAGTAGAACTTAAGTTCTAAAACATCATTCAAATAAAGTAAAAGAACGAAAACTTGAACCAGGACGGTTACAAATATATTAACTACATTTAAAATTGAAAATTTTTGCCATTGGCATCATATGATTTATCTTGAACCATACATTAATATTTACTGTATGTGAGGCCTGATATAGTGGCCTAGACCATATTTTGGGACTTGCTCCTGGGTCGCCCTCTATATGGCCTGAATTCTATGTGGCCTCATGCTTTTAAAACACAACCAATCAGCAAATCTTATATCGATTAGTGTTTAAAAACCTTTCAAATATATTATCTCACTTGATTGTGCTTATTCTGAGATATCGATATTTTATTTCAAATCATGTCCTTTAACAACATATTTTCAAAACGTTTATAAAAATTTTAAAATGTTAATCAATTCTTAAAGACATTTAAGAATATAAAATATGGCCAAACACTATTAAAATCATGGCTACAAGGACGGGGTATGGAGTCCTATGTCAAATCCTAGCAATGAAGTACTCCTACATTGTAATCTCGCTCTGCTACACGTTATTTCCATGGGTTCAGCAAGCAACCTTAAGTTTAAATTCAACTATTAATACTGAAACTTAGACTAAAACCATTAGTATACGAATTCATGGTTCCTTAGTGTGCCAAAAAAATTATTTATAAGTCCCATGGTTGTACATATAATATTTAATCACTCTTTAAAACATGTTAACAATGATTTCCCAACAATAAGACAAGCAAAAACACATTTTAAATGCAATTTGGGACAAAGGGGGTTTGGGTTAGTTGAAATAGCGCTGGTGCAGCACGGTCGACCATGGTACATTACCCTCGATTGACCGCGTGTTACACGGTTGCACGGTCGATCGCGTTACACAAACTGCGGCCGAACTCAGCGTCACGAATGGCAGTACTCTGTTTCAAGTACCCAAACTTGGATCAAGTTCAAAACCTTCTAAATCAATTCTAATGTGTTCAAAACATGTTCAAATGTTTTTATACCTTCATATGAATCACATAAACTCATTTTGCCACACATACATTCATATTTCATTATTTCCCTAACTTTTTCTATCAATATTCCGAAAATAAGGAAAATAGACATAAAAACATGTTTAATCTGAATTTATGCACTTTTAATCTGTTAAACCCGTTGTAAAGCCTATTCAAATTATGCATGGACATTATTAAACATTTCCTTTATTCTCACTCACAGTAGTTACCGCTCTCGCTCCTCTTATCAGCCCTTCACTACCGCTTTTTGGGACGACTAGATAGATATGTTTTTTGAAGATAGCCTGTTCGGACTGGTTAAATTTCAAGAAATAAACTAGTTAACAAAGTTTCTAACCTCAGCTGGTTGGAAATCAAAGTCTAGACCTTGTGGTACTGTTTTTATTTTTTGTTTTGGAAGGAAGAGTTTTGTTCTGAGTTTGAAACAGAAAAGGGAAGAGAGGGAGAGTGAGAGGAAAATAGTGGGGAGTTCTGAGTGGGCTTTTGATTTTTAGTCTGAGTCTCTAATAGTGGTTAGGCTCCATGGGCCATTTGTTGGTCTATAGATCAAAGGGCACTTTGATGAGTTTTATAAAATCAAAAGATTAAATAGGATACATAGTTGATGGGGTGGGTATTTATAAAAAAAATCATATTATTTATTTTAGGTGTTACAAGACATAGTTACAATAGTTATTGAAATATAATAATTTTAATTGTTATAATATGTACATATCATACTACCTTTAATTTTAATCTTGATTGTCTATGTACTGGACTGATTGGCGAGATTAATTTATTAATATAAGGTAGGCCCCCCTGCGGAATGTATGTGTCTCAAGCCCCACTCCTTAAAAGGAGTAAGCGATCTTTCAAGTTATCAGTGTATGTTACCGTTTCCAATAGCAATAAAACAGTCAAACCGTGCTACTATTAATACGCCCGTGCAGTGGTCTTGGATAGGGTTAGATCTTTTTTAGTTGTTATTCAGAATTGTAAAGCATTCACCTTTAGTGTTTCATGTTCATAGCCGTAAGAGATAGAAGGAAAATTTGGTGATCACATTCGTGAAGGTGGCTCAAGAAAATCCAAGAAGATTCGATGGCACACAAACACCAGTTGATTAAAAAATAGGAGAAAATAACCACAAAAAAAAAAAAAAAAAATCAGTAGGTCTAGGGACGGTTTGGTCATAATAGGGTTATTTTGTGAAACAGATGAGAATAATTACCGCATAATTATATTCTTGCCAACAACGTTTCTAATTGATTATATTTACTTGAATTTCTAGCCAGGGGATCATTTTTCTATCACGGTAATTTCTCTCTAGATTTAATGCTTACGCAAAATTTTTACAAGTCAAATAACAACATAAGAATGTAATATCTTACGAAGAATGGAGAACATGAAGACGGATTTGGTATGAACTCGCAACATCAAATTCTTCAATTTTTATGGAGAGCATTTAACACCTTCCCTTCTGATCTTTGCTAGATTCTTGATCCAACGTCCATGCAAAATCACTGTTGGCACAAAAATGCGTTATCAATGACGTTTTACGGCAATGATAATGAGAAAGTGATAAAACTTGACAAACATAACATGCCTCAACCAGAACAGTGTCACACCTTTAAGTCATGATGGAGCAGGGACTTGAAGCTCGTAATTTCTGCGATCAAACCTATCTAAACATGGTTAAAAGGCCGAGACGCAACCAATATCCTTACTGAAGATTTAATGGCAAGTATATCTTCTTCCCTGACTTTCTTCCAAACCCCGCCTATCATCAGCTGGCCATCAAGACCTTCCGACAAAGAGACATCCTCACCTCCATTAGATACAAAATCACCTTCAATTGTCAGTCTTCTCTTCTTGACACCAGTGTCGTCTAATGGCGTAGTAACAAAAGTAGTAGGCCCGACCGTTTTGCCATAACAGTTGAATTCCAAATTTTCACTTACTAGACATGTTTCGGGACTCTTCTTCTGGTCGCCTACGCAGTCAAGAACAGGAAGACACCCTGAAGACCCAACAGAATTAGGCAGCATGCCAATTGGACATGGATTCCACGATGATGCGATGATCCACCTTCTTGAATTTCCCATGTCATCATCTGTAGCCTTCGCTACTTTCCTCTTCATTCGGAGGCGTTTGATCAACTCAAGATCCTTCGCTGCTTGAGCAATGGATTCATCTTGCTGGACAAGAAGACTCTTCGAATTGATGATAAAGGAATTGTCTTTGATAATTTCCGAATTTGATGAGACTAGGGAAGAGAGCTTGTTCAGTTTCTTCACTAGATGGTCGTGTCCAATCAACTGTGCAATATACGCTGCAGAATCCATCAAATGCTTATTTCCTGGAGCTGACAAAGCGAGGCATTTTCGCAGCAGTTGCATCAGTACTGCTTTTGATATGGTTGATTCTGCCAAGGAAGACTTTGTCTCATCTGCAGAATCTTTGCAGCGACGAGGCTTCAATTCCTTGAGAATTTGAGCAAGCCATGCAAAAAGAGAAGCAAGGCATTCAACTCGACGAACGTCTCGGCCGTTGTGTGACAATAGAAGATGTTCTGTCCGTAAAACTCAACAAATAAAGGAGAAAATATCATTGGAAAGCGGTCATAAAACTTTTATATTGCTTAAACTTTGGAATGCAAGATTTAAGACATTTTCTTAAGTAGGACCAGAGAAGACAGATAAAGCATCACATAGAACATAAGCAAAGTTGATAGTTACCTGCTTCATACTTCATGTTTTCATGAATCTCAATCTTATCAAGAACTTCCTTAAGAAGAGCGGTGAGTAATTCGGGCTCCTTGTTTGAAAACTTTTTAACAGCAAGTTTCCATTCATCCAACAAAGACTCTGTGCTGGGACCAACCTCGGCATCTACCGAAGTCTCCATTGAGTTTGAGGAACTTAAAGCCTTTAACAAGACGTCCAACAACACAGATACAACTTCTGAGGAGCAGGAGGAAAACAACCCGACCAGATTTTTTAAAATCTTTATGATCTGTTTCTTGTTACCTGAAGTTTGGAAATCAAAGGACAATCCATAAACAAACATTCTTTTGTAATAGATGCAACGAACTTCTTTTCTTACAAAAGTAAAGTTTAGGGTGTTGAAAAAGAAAGGTCGTATGGCCTGCCAAAGGATCATAAGACGCTCTTTCAAAAGCAATCCAAAATGGTTTCTTCAAACCCCATCTAAGCCTCATTCAAGTAACAGATACATTTACTAATGCAGAATTTTCATCTGTAAAATCGGTCATGTGCTACTTTTATTTTTGGACAGTTTTGCAAAGTTTTAAAATTGTCTTGAGATTAATTAATGGCTTCATAATCATTAACTGCTCTTGTACAAAGCAATCTCTCCACAACCAACAGGCCAACTAAGACATTTTAATAGTTGAGATCAAGCCTAAAGTCAGTCTTGTCAGGTTCAATTTGTGACCCTGAACATGTAAAAGCACTACAATCTAAAGGCGGCCTAATTTTATGGATGAGCCTGGGTTCTGGATATCTAATTAGGTTAAGCGTATTATAATTTATAAGGAAACAGAACGCTTTCTTATTTATCCTTTAAGGTACTTTACAGAAAAATCTTTTTAAGATTTTGATTGACAAACCAACTGCTGTCGTGCTCAATATTATCTTATTTTATATATCCAATACCGTTTACAACTTTTTTTTTTTTTTTTTTGGAGGGTTATAACTTAGAATTTATTCATAAAAAGTTCTCATTTGGCCATGAGTACAGCATATCATTGCCAAAACAAACTCCCATGTCAACAAATAAAAATAGTCTTTTTTGTTAATACTATACATTTTTCTTATTAGAAAAAACCTTTTCATTGATGAATAATCAATTACAAGGAAGAAGGATGAGATATCCTCAAAAACAAGAAAAAACAGGATTTTTTTTCTTTTTTTTTTTTTTAATACAACACAGAAAACAAGGATTACCAAAACTTGTTCAGGGGAGACTTCCATTTTATCATTAATCAATTTATCATATCTTTGCTATGATAATTTGACCAGGAACCAAAGGTTTCTTTTGTTTTGTTTATGAAACATTTTCTACAAAGAACAGAGAAAATATATATAACTTTTGAGCTCATAAATAAAAAGTATAAGCTCCATTTATTTTCCTTGTTTATGTTCGGTAAAAGATTTATTACATTCCAAAACTGTGACAATATTTCTTTTTCTTCTTCAATTTTTTTTAAAATGAAAACTGTGAAAATATTTCACATAAAGGTTAGAATCAACAAAAATTGCCACCACTCCAAAATTAATTAAGTTATAGAAAATGAGCTATCGGTTTCACCTTCAGATGTACATGACTGGAGTTTTCCAGCTGCAAGTGAAAGAAACTTATTCCGCCCACAAAGCAAATTGTGATTTCTGCCACCTATACAACAGTGAAGTTTTACGGAACCCAATACCTACTTTAGCCAAAACAGAGGTTTAAGTGCATTACAGCTAGTACGAAGGTTAAAAGATCATACACGTATCTAATTTTGTTGTTAAAAAATAAGAAGAATGCCTATTTATGACAAGAGTACAAAGTTTGATTCTCAATTTAAATTCTGCATGATGTGGAGAATGATATGTTTGATAGAGTTTGAGGTAGATTCCATGAACAAGGATAATAAAAAAGAAAAAGGTAGATTGCTATCATCAACAAAACTCAAAGAAGGAACTAAAGAAAAATCATACTTACACTTCCCCTTTAACGGTGACGAGGAAGGCTGAGGACTTTCCTTAGCTTTCAAGCAAAAGGCCAATTCATGGAGTTTAGTCTTAATTCTTTTTCTGATATTAGTAGTACTGTCACCCTGAAATGGAATAGCCTTCTTCTGAGGCTCCCAATAATAAGATTTCAACCAATCAAGTGCCTGAAACATCAAAACCAGAAATAATGTAATTTAGCTCTCCATTTAAGCAGTTAAGTTCCCACTAACTTCTAAACAGTGTAAATTTGAACTGACAGAAACCAGAAACTGGTAAAGATTTTTCCCGAGATAAAATACGTTCTAAAGCCTGGATATATTTAAATTGTTTGTTATCCTTTTTTTTTTTTCCCCTTCAACAACTTTAGTTATTATTTCGCCCCCAAATGGATATGGAGAGGTCCTTCAGCTAAATGATACAATTACAGAAAATCTTATAGATGAATAGTTGCATTCGTTCATATAATGCACAATGATTTCTTATAAAAAAACAGATCTAGATTCGCAGGAAGCAATTTTATGCTCAATACCTACCCAAAAAAAAAAATGATTGGAAGAGAAATTATTTTTGCAACAAAAATCGAACAAACATAATTATGAAAGAAGACTCTTAAGTAGCAAGTTATGATCTGATACTGAGAAGGACACATACCGTGGCTGAGGCACTACGAACTATCTGAAGAGCAGGAAGCTCACGATGAGATCCCTCTACAAGCATGACAGTGTGAAGGGAAGAAAAACATCAGAATTTCATTGGAAGGATATATAGAAAACTACAGATCAACAAGAGAAACCCACAGGTATTGCAATCCTTTACAGTTATTCATCCTAGGTCAAAATGGATGCGCTCAGATAATCTTAAAGTTCATAGTACAGCAGCATAAGATGTGTTCAATAGTGTTTGTTTGGAGACAAATAAGGCCACCAAAAAAAATTAGCAACAATACAGAGGAAAGTAACATAAACAAAAAGGATGGAAAAAAAGGGTGCGAAGTCCCTTACCATGACGAATGTCAATCAATGTACGTGGCATACCAATAGCATTAGCAGCCACAGCAATTGAAACCTCTCGTTTCTTACGTGTCTTCTCAATAACACCGTTGACAAGCCTTCAATTTGAAAAGAAACATGTGAACCCAGTCAATCCACGTGGTAGTACTACTAGAAGTAATAGATTCTTGTATAGACACATAAATACCAAGCAAAAATTAACTCTATACTTGAGCATAAATTGACCATCCGTTTGAGTGGCAAATGAGACAGATAGACATAGACCAATTAATCTTTACTAAAGCAAACAAAAATAACTGTGAAAACTTATAAATAAGATAGAACGTGACAGGAAAGCATCAAATAAGCGTCTATGTACTTATTAAAAACAAAACTTCTAAATGTCACAACACTGAAGTTAGCATACACATAAGCTCTTTTAGACTGGCTCTCCATTATGTCAGTATGCCATCAGTTTCAAATAAGTTTGATTATTGAAAGTCATAAAAGGATTCCCACCTCATGATTGCCATTGAATACAACATGGCCAGCATTTCCTCTGAAAGCGAAACATTGAAATTTGCTCCATCTTCAACTGAATCAGCAATAACTTGGCCCCTTCTACAATTAACAAATAAAAGTATTATGACTTAATCGGTCTTTGATCTTATCAAATAAAAAAAAAACAAGATATCATCTACCAATGAAGTTCGAAATCAGAAATTAAAAAACAAAAAACTAAGTACAATATTGCTTGAAGACCTAATACCTAAAACAAAAACAACATGAAAGAAAACGATTGAAAGTACTGTTATCTAAAATGGGAACCAAAATCAAGTACCGAAAGTAAGGATCTCTTTGTTGAATTTCAATGATGGATGCTGTAACGTCGACCGTAACAGGAAGGCATCCTCTGCTTCGCCATGTCGATATCTGCAATAAAAAAACATGAGACTTTGAATGCGTATGATTACAACGTCCAATAAATCCATGAAGGCTAAATAATGGAATAATAGACCATCAGAATGTAAAATAAACAGTTCCTAGAAGCACAACCATCCGACCTTCCTCCTTCCACCTTTCTCATCATTGAATATCGCTCTTCACAGTCCCATCTGCACGCGTCCTTCTCACTAACCAAACCAAATACAAAAACTCTAAGAAAAATAAAACTATTACACTAGAAAGCTACTCTTTTTCCTTTAATGCAAACCCCAGGAACCTTTTGTTGCTCACTAAATGCAAAAACCTAATTATTGCGAGTTAGAAACTTTAATTTCTAAACTATAGGGGCAATTTTTTTCTTTTATCATGATGCAAATTTTTTGCTGTATACTTCTCTTCTAAGTTGGTGCTCAAGTGGGTTTCGCTTCGTTGTCGGTGTTGTGCTTGCTTTTCTAAGTTTTAACTATAAAGCCAGTTTCCTAATATGGTGCCTTACCCTTTTGAAAGCGGAGGCCAAAGCTTGCCGAGAATCAGAGAAGAGAGAATCGTAGACGAAGAGCCACTCGTCCCAGCTAATCCAAGGCACCAATTTGAGGCCATAAGAAGACGGAGACGGAGACGGAGACGATGTCTCTTGGGGTTCAAGCTCTCTCTGTACTTCTTCGAATGCCAAAACTGATTCCATTTATAACAAGAAGAAGAAGATGATGATGAAGAAGATGGGGGGAGTCGAATGGGTCACAAGGGAGGCAGGACTGGCGCGGCGGTGGTCGGCAAGGGGGGAGTCCCGTCGCAACAGAGACTCTGGGGTCGCTCGCGACGGAACAGGGGAAGGCGGCAGTGACAATAGCGACTTGGCGGGGAAAAGCTAGATCAAGTTTAGGGTTGTAATTGTTAATTTGTGTTTTTTTTTTTAATTACTTTTTGTTTGGTCCGACGTCGCCATATTACCGTCTTCCCCATCATCCCCCCAGAGTTGGGGCGTCTATTGCTAAAAACAAAAGGAGAAAATTACAAATATAACCTTCTTGAGTGAGTCAACGTTGAAAACTGCACCTTTATTGTAACTTAATTGTCAATAATTTTAAATTTATTAGGCATTGTGTTTAGATTAGAAGTTTAAGTTATAAAAAGTGAATAATTCAGCATGCAATAATGCAATTTACTCTTTGTTATTACCAGAGTTAAACAAAACATAATTAGCTGAAAAAGGGGTTACATGATTCCCAATACGGAAGGTATAGCAAACCTCGCCACTTCTGGCAGAAGCGATAGCATCTCGAATGTCTTCAATAACATTTGACTCTAAATATCCGGTTTCAAGACACTTTGACACGCATATGGTGCATTTGTTTCGACACTCCATCTCGCAAAGCCAGATGATAGAGCAAACCAAACACCTTCACGCATAACTAAGCAATCACCAATATGTGGGGTAAAATGACCAAAGATCCTCCTCGACATCACACCTATAATTGTATCCGAATCATCCCTTGCAGCAACGCCCACACCAATAAAGTCGAGGCCCTCTTGTATGGAGGCATCTACATTAATTTCAATGCAGTCCCTTGTCTGAGGCTTCTAGCACTTGCTAACTTTTGTCGTTAGTTTTATAACAGACGATTCAGTGTATTGGCTAAAAGGAAGTCACCAAGAATGTAATGCCCCGCCCAAGCTTGCAGCTCTAAATCCCACTAGCTTAGAAAAACTTTAACTCATAACATTTATCACTGACGCTTTATAAAAATAACATTGTAGCTTTATCGAAAATCATATAGTGTCAATATATAATATACTAGAAATCACAAATTTTATATCTAAATATCTCTAAAATTTCATAAGGTTAAAGATCAAGGAAATCTAAACATTTTCAAGATTAAACCATGGATTTGAGCTAAGTTTTGAGGTTAGATTTCTAAAACTTTAACTTTGATTTTAAGTTGTATTGTGGTATGAATATTTTGAGAATTGTATTTTTGATGTTTAGAGATAATTATATATTGTTTATGTATAATTTTTATACTTAAAAAGCTGCTAGGAAACTAAGAAATTAAGTAAAAGTCTTAGAATTCGGATTATAGGTTTCATGTAAAAAATTCCCAGGTAAAAAACGACATATTGTTTTTCCATATAAAAATTCAATAAAAACAAGCTTCAGGTAAGATTCGAACCCCCAATCTCAAAGGAGTCAAACCACTAAGACAATGATAGTTATTCAATAATTTATGTTTCAAAATTCAGAAATAGTTTTTTATAAATTTTGTAATTACAAATAATTTTATTTTAATATATATCCAACTTTTTAATTATTTTAATTATAAATATTTTAAAATCATATTATTTATTTTATCACATATTTCATACCAAAATAAAATTCGTATATTTTAATTTTATTGTTATTTTATAATTTACTAAAATTAAGTTAGAAAGGTGATATTGACAATTTTAGTACATTAATGATTATAGCACACTAATAAAAATAAATGATAAATTGATATAATTAAAAATTAAGATTTAAGTTAAATTATGGTTATTTTACACATTTTAAAATAACGGCGTACTTGAAGCTTACGTAGTGAATTGTGTAAGCTGAAAATTATCAATGGATATTTGTAAAGAGGTAGGAATTCTATTACTCATCTTTTATGAGATTTTGGTAAATTAAAATTTGATTGTTTTACTATGCAAGATATGTATATGATATTTTGAATATATATATGCTTATATCATAACACGATGATGTAGAACTCATCTTATATCGTACAGCGAAAAAATATTATGATTTGACACCTTTTATGTAACGTCCGCCTAATTTGATGTAACGGATAATGCTATGATAAATAACGACGTTAAATGTTATGTTAATGACGACGTTAATGTTATATTGAGGATGATGTTAGGTGATATACTCATGATGTGCTATGATATATGATAAATGGTGCTAACCATTTTATTTTAAGTGTTATGACAAGTGACGCTCGCGTGGAATTGATGTGCTCAAATGTTCATGTCATTAATGTTATGTGTTTAATTATATTTTTATGGACAATTATATGTTATGAATGAATTTTGAGTGTTAAGGCAGTTCGGCAGGCCGGACTATTAAGTTCGGAAGGCCGAAATGATGTCCTCAGAACGGCAAGCCGATAGTATATCATCGGTAGGCCGGACTTCTGAGATCGGCAGGCCGAACTCCTGAGATCGACAGGCCGATGACAGCTGACAAGTAGTCAGCAGAAATTTTTACAAAATT
>CAMOHE010049748.1:5425-25879 GCA_946598075.1 Artocarpus hirsutus | reverse complement strand
CAAGCATCGGCCTGCCGATCTTTTGGATTTTGAAAACCCCATTCTGCAAGGCCTCGGACGGCCTGCTGATGGGTGACCTTCGGCCTGCCGGTTGAGTTCGGCCTGCCGAAGGCAAAAGTTCAGCCTGCCGGCCGAGACATGTTCAAAGAATTTTGTCTTTTGTTTTTTTCAAGTGCCATTTAAGTTTAAATAATATTAGCAAACTATTTATACAATGTCTATGGGAAAAGCAAATTGTTTTAATTAAGAAAGATTATGATTTCTTATAAATAGTATTTGTATATTTGTATAAAAAAAAATGTATGTAAAGATCCTGGGAATGCTTTTCCAAACTATGATTTCAAATGTATGCTATTAATTACAATAGTTTGCTACAAATAATGTTTTAACAAATGAATGTAACGTTATCTGTGACGTCCGAAAGGGGGGCGTTACATTTTATTGTAAATAGATAAGCATGGTTACGAAAACTAACTCTATAAATAATGATTGATTATAGAGGAATGGTGAGACGTGAAGAGGATCGCGGTTACATCCTTAGGCACGAATACCCTAAAAGGTAAATAGGGAGAGGTGATGATGCTCCCTTGGGTCGAAAGTCCTAGAACGCACTGTACAAGAATCGACTTGGTAAGGATCTAGAATTTGATATCCCCTCACCGAAATACCCTTGGAATGATTTGAGAGTGGTAAAGCATGCCTATTTGGCTTTCGATGAGTTGAGTGATATTTTATTGAACGTGGATACCTAGGAATAATGATGAATTGTAGTATTTATATATATGTATATGTATGAAACTCGGTAATGATTAACTATGGTATCCACGGAATAAGATCATAATAAATCTCATAATCTAGATAATGATGAACACTAACTAACCATGCAGGTTTTAATATGGCAATGATAAAAACCTAAAAGTAAGTAATGGTTTTCTCTACTTAACATGTTATCGCTCATTCCCCTATATTTTTATCTTTTTAGGACTCACCAAGTGTAAGGTGGCAACGAGAAAATAGTTAAGGAAGCTATGTAGCTGTATAACATTGGATTTGCTTTATTTGCTAAGAATGTCCATCATGATAACGTAAGCATCGAATGTTACTTTTATGTGACTATATTAAGATTTGTTGAGGGTTGGAATAATGATAATGTTATTAAATTTATAGTGCTACATTAAACTGTGGTTCAAATTGTTGTTTATATTTTTGTTTTGTTTTAAGAGTTTTTAATTAAGTCCTAAGGAAATTTCTTTTGATGTTTTATTTATATTTTTTATCTTTATTTTTATTTATTAAAAACTGTTAAGCCCCACTTATGGACGTTACAATACTTTTCTTGAAACCTTACTTTAGGGCCCTCTTGTATGATGCTAATTTTGCTTTATTAGAATCCTTCATACTCATTGCCCCCTATATTGGAACTCTTTTCCTTAAGGGATTTGACCCTTAGGTACACTGCTAACTTTGTACTGCACTCTAAAATTTTTGTAATTAAATTTTTCAAGTTATTTACGGATTGAAATTTCTTCCACCTTAAGTGGGGATAGAATGTATCAACTAAATTATTAAATCACAAAAGTTAATAAATTTAACTTTAAATTTACTATAGAATTTTGAAATATTTATATTAATTTTGTAAGTCCTTCAGTCATAAAAATTCATACGTTATATTTCTAGGAAAATTATTGATTTAAATATATAAATCACATTATTAATTCTAGGATTTTCTTTGTCATTACATCTATCACCTTGAATATGTGCTCCAGCCTAAAAATAAGGTACCACCTCCTTATATTCATCCTTTGTTCTCGATAATGGCCTAAAAATAAACCTGCATTACCCAATCTCCCTACGGTCCTTTTTATAGAAGCAAAAAAGTCTGAGACCATGTGAATGGCTCTATGATCTAAATTGAAAAGAACCCAATGGAAAGCTTAAGCTCCTCCAAAAAGTTCTTCCCCCCACATTCACTAAACAACAATCAAGCCATTTATGAACATTATTCAAAGGGTCTTGATGGTTATTCCAAGTCAAGAGAGGACCTTGAAAACCCAAGTCTACCAAGTCTCCTTCATTAATAACATCTAAGCTAAGCATGCTACTATCCATTCGTTCCCTTCCCTCAAATTATTCCAAAAGATTAACAATTTTATTAATCACCCGCCAACATCCAAGGAAGTGTGTAAATCCCTTAGAGTCAACAGAGAAGCTCTCATGAGTGATAGCGTTGTGCTCTTTTC
Source organism: Artocarpus hirsutus (assembly GCA_946598075.1). NCBI lineage: Eukaryota > Viridiplantae > Streptophyta > Magnoliopsida > Rosales > Moraceae > Artocarpus > Artocarpus hirsutus. Next base: position 23,639 of record CAMOHE010049748.1, on the reverse strand, counting down.
TCGATGACCATAAAACCTCAGGAACCGCTAAGTCGAATCACCTTCAATAGTTACGAAGGCATCATTATGATTGCACGAGAACCCTTTAATTTCCACTTCCCAAGCTGTATCCCATAAAAGCACCAAACCACCACTCCAACCCACACTATCCACATAAAACCTCCTTAAAAACCCACCCAATATTTTAAAGTATTCATCATCCTACCATGGAGTTTGGTTTTTGAGATGAAAGCCAAACCTAAGGAGAAACTCTAGATCATCCTCTAGAGTTTATCAACCGTCCGCAGATCACTTAAGCCACGGGCATTCCATACTATGAGACTTATTACCCCAGTAGGGTTGCTTTGCAACCTCTGCCGATCTCAACTTGTTTGACAAATATCCCAACACCATCCTTTTGCGATCTACCTCACCATCTTCTTCATCACTTCCTAGATTTCTCTTACGTAAAGCCTCCTTCACCAAACTTACATTGTTTTCAACATAATCACTTTCTAAATCCTTATAAGTCGTTTGCTTCATGTCTTCCACCCATTCTTTTTAACAGGCTCCTTCAATGACAACCTACTGAGGACAAGAAAAAGTCAAGCATATCCAAACTCGTCGAGCCGAGACCTATAAACACATCTCATTTTCCGTTCCTGTGGTTTCCAAAGCATGAATACTTTTCCATGCATGGGCATGTTTATGTCCAACAATTTCATCATTAATGGTCACATGTTTATCACATGTGTCCAAGTTAGAGCACATGTTCACAGCTATCAAAGAATTAGTTTCAGAAGCCAAGGAACACTTTTAAGTCACCAATCCACTTCAGCATTACTTACCACCTCATTCAAATTCAAATTCAAACCCTCATCATCACGATGCAAATCTAGAGATTCTGATAAACCACCCTTCTCTTTAACTGCCCTTTAGTTATCGTGCCTATCCACTGAAATACTAAAGGCTCCCGAACCCCCTAAAGGGTGGAGCAGGTCTCCAATCTCCACTGGCGATAGCAAAAAATGTAGAGGCTATAAACCGACTACTGTACTAAAGAGGGCTCGAAGACGCATCCTCTTCAGTCGTCGATTCTAAACATTCCTTCTTCATATGCCCTATTTAACCACAATGTAAGCAAAAATCTGAAATAATTCATACTTTAATATAAACTAGAAAATACTGCCATTAGACCCTAACTGAACTAGAACAACACAATGGCACGGCTTCGAAACATCTAGCACAACATAAATCCTCAAAAAGCTTCCCTCACAGTGCACATTCTCATCTTTCCAATCCAGAAGGCATCACTAATCAACATACCATCATTTTCCAACATACCTTACAAAGGAAGATTATAGGCCTGCAGCCAAAACGAGGTAAAAGATTAATCCTCTTATTGTGCAACATCATCTTTGTTAGTTTCCTTCAACACAATGAGAAAGCCCTAAAAAATCTACAGCTCCATATCCAAAGAACCGCTTCCTTTCCTTGTCACCTTCAAAAAGGAAGAGAAAGACATCACCTAGTTATTCTCATATAGTAAAATAACCATACACCTTCCACATTTGAATCATAGCCAATTGGAAAGCTTTTTTCTTAGATGGCTTTCTTATTAGGAGCTTTCCAAGCAAACCCCATAAAACCTCATCCTTAGTTTCATTTAGAATATCATCAGGAATTTCCACCACTTCTTGTTCTTCATCCATGATTGACAATGTCTTCCAGTGCCCGATCATATCCTTCATTGAGATCACATACAAAATCAACAAAACCGCACCTCAAAAGCAAAAGAAAGGCAACGAAAACAACACCTAACAAGACAACACCAAACTTCTTGTAGAAAGGGGTATTTAGATGAACTTCATGGGAACTTTTATGATTGAAAGAAGAATTTTCACTATTGGTGTCAAGAACATGATAATTTGTACATTTGTAGAAAAAAATGGCAAATTTCCTATTTTAGTGAACTTCTAAAATAGAGTTAATGGCTCTAATAGTCCTTAATCTTTTACCAAAATAATGATTTGGTCGTCATTCTTTTTCTTTTTGAACTATTTGGTCCCTATCCTCATGTTTATGGTGCAAAAGAAGTGACTAAATTGACAACCAAATGTCTAACTTATGATAAATTTATATCATGTGCTCCTCACATGACTTTAATTTTCTCTAGCAAGACCTAAATAATGTTGGAAAAAAAGGATGCAGCGGAATTTTAAAAATTTTTTATACTAGAGTATTTTTCAAAACATAAGTTTAACACACTATATGCATAAATTAACTAGATCTTACTAACCTCGTAAATGTAGAAAAGCTCCAGCAATCCATGAAGAGATGTGCGTTCTAGAAGGACCTCAACCAACTGGCTTTCTTTGCTATTCTCTATCCACGATTGGTGTGTGTATAGGCATACTCGTACAGCTCTTCCACCAGGTATCCCTCTTTCCAACCAATTGAGAAAACCCAAATCTATAGTTCGTGATTTGTGAACAATAACTCTCTGGGGAGTCGCAAAGTCTCACTGGCAGAGTCTCACTCTGGATTTCTCAACTGATCAAAATAATAATGGGTCTCACTCCCCTTTTTTATAGATGTTGGGCCCAAAAGTCAGTTCTCATTAGATAAGGCCTTGAAAATTCAAATCAGAATCAAATCAGGATTAATATATGATAAAATCTACGCAAAAAACGAGCGATCTTTTTATCCTTCGGTCAACAGGCTGAACTTTCAAATCGGCCTGTTGAACTTGCTCCATCGGCAGGCCGAACTTAAAGATCGACTCGCCAAACTTACAATAAATGATCCATACGAATCTTTATTTCCCACCCAAGATTCTTGGGATAGAGCCTCAATTTTAATTCACATAACCTAATAGAGAAGTTATCTGATAAAAAACAATCATATCTAGATAATCTTTAAGAAAATAAATATTCCTGATAATTCAAAAAGTTTATCTTGAATTAATTTATTCAAAATTAATCCAACCAATAAATAGACATGAATTATCTGATCCCGATAATTCAACAAGTTTATATTGAATTAATTTATTCACAAAATTAATTCAATCGATAAACAGACATGAATTATTTGATCTTATCAAATTTTAGCCAATTATTAGAAAAGCAACTGTATTATTACAGGATTTTTATGAGCTAGCAAAGGGGACTTGATGGACCTATACAATTCAAACTCTAGATAATTATGAAACTCAATATCCTAGATATACATTTCATAATTGTCAATTCTAACGCTACTCTACTAAAAGCTTAGAGCTACACTCTCGAATCATATAGAATTACAAAGCCGTATAGCTAAGTCGCCATGACATATCATAGTGTATTGTGTCCCCATAGGATTATCTATAATTGCCTTACGGACAAGTTCCATCTTACTTTTTTGATTATTTTTATCTTACGTTTCATTATTTCACCATCTGAAAACTTACCATCCAAAGAAGGTATGCCATTCGGTTACATCTATGTATCACAATGGTTGAGTGCTTCAATTTTTCAATTATTGAATTAACACATATAAGAGGATATCAACTACTCCTAAAAGGAGCTATAGATTCCATATATGTGAATAACATGTCTATGATATTAAGAGTCATGCCTCCAATGTACCGGCATATGTACCACTATTAAAATGTGAATGTCACCCTTTGGTACATCAAAAGACATAAGTCAAGATAACGGGCCCACTATTCATCTTAGTATTGAGATACAATACATATGATTGTCTAAAGTGAATCGATTTGTCGAGACAGAATTATTAATCTAAATTAATTCACTTTATGTCCCGATCCAATACATCGTCACCTATGATAATGTGCTAATGTTTCTGTTCGTGAAGTCCACCTCCAATGGTCAAGACAAACCATCTCATGTTAGGGATATAGACAACATAACAATCTTTGCATTAATAAAGTGCACAACTTTATTCTCTCAATTGTAGATCTTATGATTTAGAACGTCACCTTAAGAATCATGTTTTTCGCTTAATCTATCCATCATATACCTAATTCTTAAAGGTTTAGACCGACAGTCTTAGGCTTTTGTTTGCTTAACATACATTCAACAAATATGGACATAAAAAGGACAAGATTTGATATATAAATTCTTTATTGATAAAAATGTCTCCAAAAACATATTATATTTTTACTCCTTAGGGTATACATGTCCAACAATCTCCCACTTGCACTAAGTGAGTAAATATGACAAATCTCACATCCCTATAGTTTTCACATGCCTCTGAAAACTCTCACAATTAGTGTCTTCGTGAATGGATTAGCTAAATTATCCTCAAATGCGATTTTGCAAATAGCGACATACCCGCTCTCTACGAAGTCCTTTATTACATGATACTTCCAATCAATGTGCTTACTCTTCTTGTGAAATCTTTGTTCCTCAGCATTAGCTAGTATAATGATACCACTTTATCCGTACCAAGAACTACCTCAAGATCCCCAAGGAACTTGCGGAGCCATACTGCTTCTTTCAAAGCATCACTAACTGCCACATACTCGGCCTCCATCGTTGAATCCAAAGTGCAATCTTGCTTCACACTTTTCGAACTGATGGCATCGACTCCTATAAATGGACTCATCGACTCCTGACCCTTGACTTTGAACCCATCTGATTGTTCCATATAAATAGACTCATCAAGATTGCCATTTAGAAAGGCCGTCTTGACATCCATCTGTCAAATCTCGTAGTCAAGTGCAGTAGCTATGGACATAAGAATCCAGATGGATTTAAGAATGACTACAGGTAAAAAGGTTTTCTCGTAATCGATTCATTCCTTTTGCGTATATCCCTTAGCTACTAGTCTAGCCTTAAATGTTTTGACCTTTCCATCCACTCATCTCTTCCTCTTGTAGATCCACTTACACCCTATGGATTTTACCCCTTTTGGAAGATCCATAAGTTCCTAGACCCGATTAGTCTCCATAGACTTCATCTTTGTGTCCATGGTCCCTATCTAGAGTTTCGAATCAACTTCCTCCATAGCCTCTGTATAAGTGTAAGGATCCTTGTCATGTTTATTTGGTTCAGCCAAGAAGGCCTCCCCATTGAACATATGCCTTTTAGGTTGACGCCCAACCCTTCCACTACGCCAAAGCCCCTTAGGTTGTTGTTCGGGTTCGTTTGGTTTTTTTACACCGATTGGAGTGGTTCCCCGGAGTGATTGAATCACTCCTCAACTCCTCGAGCACCACTTTGCTTCAAGGCTTAAAGCCGTCTAAGTAACTCTCCTCAAGGAAAGTTGCATTAGTTGAAACCACAACTTTATTTTCATTTGGGTTATAAAAATAACCCCCATTAGTCCCTTTTAGATATCCTACAAACATGCAAACTACCGAACGTGCTTTCAACTTATTCGCACCCATAAACAGGACATGAGTCGAACATCCCCATATGCGAATATAGTTTAAAGATGTCTTTTTGCTCGTCCACAACTCGTGAGGAGTTTTGAGAACCGATTTTGAAGGCACATTGTTCGAAAGATAACATGTGGTTTATAGTTCCCTAAAAGGATAAAGGTAATGATGAATAACTCATCATGGACCTAACCATGTCCAATAAAGTCCTATTTCTTTTGTCTACTATGCCATTCTACTACAGAGTGCCAGACGTAGTCAAATGGGACAAAATCCTATTCTCTAATAAGTGTCCCAAGAACTCGTTAGAAAGGTATTCACCACCTCGATCGGATCGAAGTACCTTTTATGGGACTACTCAATTGCTTTTCCACTTCAGCCTAAAACTCCCTGAACTTGTCAAAAGTTTTGCTTTTGTGGTACATCAGGTACACATATGCATACTTTAAGTAATCATCAATAAAAGTGACAAAGTACTCATACCCTCCTTATGCCCGGATGTTCATCAGTCCGCAAACATCACTATGTACAAATTCTAGAACCATTTTGGCCCTATTGCCCTTAGACCTAAATGGTCTTTTAGTCATTTTATCCTCCAAATAAGATTCACATTGTGGTATAGATTCAACCTTTAAGTGACTTAAAAGGTCCATCCCTTACCAACCTTTAAATCCTATTTATGTTAATATGACCAAGTTGCAAATGCCAAAGATTAGTCTTATTAGAGTAAGAAGTTTTAAGTCTTTTAGAGTTATTATCATTCATCTTAGCATTAAGCAGTAAGTCCATCTTAGGTTTGATAATATATAAATATTTTGCATCCATCGAGAGCAGATAAAAGATTTGTTTTTACGAATCACCACTTTATTATTAAAAGAAATCAAATAGGAGTGTTTAAATAAACAAGATATAGAAATTAAATTCCTCTTAATTTAGGAACATAAAAACAATATCACAAAAATAAATTCCTATAATTATCAAAATACATATAGATGTCTCCTACTGCTTCAGCTAAGACCAAGGATCCATCGTCAATCCAAAGCGTGAAGTATTCACGAAGCAGACTACTTGGTTCCTTGAACCCCTGTAGAGAAAGACAAACATGATTAGTTGTTCCAGAATCTATAACCCAAATGTCACTAGATTTCTTAACCAAACAAGTTTATAAATATAGAAGATCACACCTACCTCTTCGGGAAAGGAAGTCCTTGCAATTCTTCTTAATGTGCCCGACCTTCCTAGAAGAAGCACTTTAGGTTCTTCGGGTTCTTCTTCATCATCTCCTTCTTGTTCTTGCCATTTGTAGGAATAGAAAACTTCCTATTCTTGACCCATTGTTTCTTTCCATTCCCAGGATTAGGATTGGAACTAGAAGCAGCCGTCAAGTTGGCCTCACCAACTGCAGGAGACTCGATCAATAGTTTGAACTCCTGTTACTGTTTCATCAACTACATCAAGGTCATATCCCGTCTACTGCTCAAATTAAATGTAGCTATAAACGGAATAAATTCCTTTGATAGAGTCTCAAAGACCATAGTCATTTGAGTTTCAACAACAATGTCGGCTCTATTGGTTTGTGCCTTAGAGAGGTAACCTATGACCAACGTCATATGCTCCTTTACAGACGTCCTCAGTCTCTGCTTACAGTTTAGGAGTTTCCAAAGCACCCCTTGCCGCTTTGTTAGGGCCTAGCCTCTAAACATGTCTTCCAGATTATCCAAGATTTGCCTAGTAGTCTCATAATTTTCATGTTGAGCCTACAACATGTTATTCATGCTAGCCATAATATAGCAGTAGGCCTGATCATTAACATCTTTCCAACGATCATATGCTTGGATTTGATCATTGTTGGAATCTCCTGTAGGCTCGAGAGGACAAGGTGTCGTCAGCACACATTTCAGTTTCTCAAAAGACAGGACCATGTTTAGGTTCCTTTTTCAATCCTTATAATTCTCTTCGATTAATTGGTTTTATTAAGTATTGATGATAAAGCATTTTTAGACATTTTTAATCTACAATAAAGAATCATATACCAAACATAAGCAAACTTATAATAATAATTTAGTAAGATAACACAATCATGTAAAACATACAAATGTGTTTCTGTGTCAGAACCTTGAAAATATCACAACCTTACAACGATAAATCCCAACTCAGAATTCAACAAGCTCCTAAGAGAGTCTTGCTAAATTCAATCAGGAATACAGATTCCTTCCTAATTAATATATGCCATCCAATGCCCATATGATCTAGCATATATTAATAATTGTTTCTTTGGCCATCAATTTTATTAATAGAGCTCCTAAGGATGGTTAATAATAAAATTAACATGAGTGTATAACCATCGTTTTAATATATTATCTATGATTTATAATCACCACCTAGGGGTATGCAATGATAAATCATACTAAAATACCTTATCCCTTTTGAGATCAACCTGGTACATGATGAAGTCCCTTCTTGAGGATTAAAACCACCATATGCTACCTATGGACTAATGATGGAGGTCGTAGGTCCTTTCTTTGAAAACCTTCCCTCACTCATTCTTTTGAAATCAAGGTTTTATTTTATAAACATGCATGAACAATTTTTAATGAGTGGCACTCCCTATTCTATATGGCATGTTATCAACATACATGGCAAATCATATTATAACGCAGACAAGGAAAGCTACAATCAAAATAATAATAAATAACCGTAATATTATGGTTCCATCATAGAGAATAGAAAATAAAGATTACAAGAGAATAATCAAAATATATTATCGATTCTTCATCATTGAATCTTCAAGTTGTATCTTTCTTCTGTAATGTCCATCTTCAAGTCTTCAATCCTATATAAATCGAATACTCCATATTTTCATTTATATCTAAATTTAATGTTTCTCAGGATTGTCCCAAAAGTAAAATCAAAACTACACTGAAAAATACACCTTTTCTGAAAAATCACAACTCTCTGCCAGCATGCCAATCTGTGTGATCGGCCTGTCGGTCATAACCCTTCAGCCTATCGATCTTTTTAGGTTGGCTTGCCGGTTATGATAGATTGGCCTGTCGAACTGAAAAGTTTAGCCTGCCATTAGAGCTACCAAATTTCTACCCTGCTGACAACTTGCCGAACCTCAAGTTTAGCCTATCGATCTGCGACCATCGGCCTGCCAAACCTAGAGGTTTGGCATGCAGATCGAGCAGAAATCACACTTTTTAGAAAAAATAGTTTTTAATACAATTTATCAATTTGATTTTCAATAATTCAAAAACATCAATTAGAGACTCAGAAAATACCTGGGAGCGCTATCATCCATCTTCTAGATCCATCTTCTCCTAATAATTATTTAATTACAAATTTCTTAAAAAAAAAATTAAATAACAATTCATTGACGGAGATGATAATCCGTTGTCTAATTACATAAAAAACCTAGATACATATTTTAACCTCTAAGAAACCACAACCAGTAAAAATTAATTAATAAATAAATAATTAAATAGTAATTTAATCAACCATAATTAATTAATAAATATTCACCATATAATCTATGACAACATAAAAATATATAGAAACCTAGAGTACCAACTTTCTATAAAATAAAATTCAAGCATATGAGAGATTAAGATCACAAAAGTTATACGTATAGCATGATCACAAAATTGTAAATTTATGTAAAAACCATGGCTCTAATACCAATTGTTGAAAAAATAGTATGCAGCAAAATTTTTTAAAAAAATTTATATTAGAGTATTTTCTGAAACATAAGTTTGACACACTATATGCATAATTAACTAGATCTTACTAACCTCATAAATGTAGAAAAGCTCCAGCAATCCATGAAGATATTTGTATTCCAGAACGACCTCAACCAACTGGCCTTCTTTGCTCTTCTCTATCAACGATCAGGGTGTGTGTCGGCACACTCGTACAGCTCTTCCACTAGGTAGCTCTCCTTCCAACCAATTGAGAAAAACCCAAAGCTATAGTTTGTGATTTGTGAATAATAGCTCTCCGGGGAGTCGTAAAGTCTCACTGGTAGAGTCTTACTTTAAATTTCTTAACTATCTAAATAACAATGAGTCTTACTCCTCTTTTTACAGAGGTTGAGCCTATGAGTCAATCCTTATCAGATAAGGCCTTGAAAATTTGAATCAGAATTAAATCAGGATCAATATATGATAAAATTTGTGTAAAAATGAGCGATCTTTTTATCGCTCGGTCGGTAGGCTGAACTTCTAGATAGGCCTATTGAACTTACTTCATCGGCAGACCGAACTTAATAATCAGCCTATTGAACTTACGATAAATGATCCATACGAATTTTTATTTTACACTTGAGATTCTTGGGATAGAGCCTCAGTTTTAATTCAAATAATCCAATAGAAAAGTTATCTTATTAAAATAGTCATATCTAGAAAATCTCTAGGAAAATAAATATTCCTGATAATTCAACAAGTTTATCTTGAATTAATTTGTTCAAAATTAATCCAACCGATAAATAGACGTAAATTATCTGATCCTGATAATTCAACAAGTTTATCTTAAAGTAATTTATTCACAAAATTAATTCAACTGATAAACAGACATGAATTGTCTGATCCTATCGAATTTCAGCCAATCTGATAATTTGACATAAGTCACCAATTATTGAAAAAGCATGCCATATCGTTATAGGACTTTTATGAGCTAGCAAAGGGGACCTGATGGACCTATACAGTTCAAGCTCTTGATAATTATAAAACCCAATATCCTATATACACATTTCATAATTATCAACTCTAATGCTACTCAACTAAAAGCTTAGAGCTACACTCTCGAACCATATAGAATTACGAAGCTGTATAGCTAAGTCTCCATGACATATCATAATGTATCATATCCCTATAGGATTATCCATAATCGGCTTAAGGATAAGTTTTGTCTTACCTTCTCGATTATTTTTATCTTACGTTCTATTATCTCACCACCGGAGAACTTACCATCTAAAGGCTGTACACTAGTTGGTTACACCTATGTATCCAAATGGTTGAGCGCTCTAGTTTTCTATTTACAGGATAACGCATATAAGAGGATATCAATTACTCCTAAAGATAAGCTATGGATTCCGTATCTATAAATAACAGGTCTATGCTATCAAGAGTCATGCCCCCAACGTACCAGCATGTATACCACTATTAAAATGTGGATGTCACCCTTTGGTACATCAAAAGACATAAGTCAAGACAACAAACCCACTATTCATCTCAGGATTAAGATACAATACATAAGATTGTCTAAAGTGAATCAATTTGCCAAAACAGAATTGTTAATCTAAATCAATTCACTTTATGTCATGATCCAACACATCGTTGCCAATGACAATGTGCCAATGTTTCTATTCGCGGAGTCCACCTTCGATGGTCAAGACAAACCATCTTCCATTAAGGATATAGACAACATAACAATTTTTGCATGAATAAAGCGCCCAATTTTATTCCCTTAATTGCTAATCTTATGATTTAGACCGTCACTTGAAGAATCATGTCTTTCACATAATTTGTCCATCATATGCCTAATTCTTAAAGGTTTAGACCGATAGTCTCAGATTTTTGTTTGGTTAACATACATTCAACAAATATGAACATAAAAAGTACAAGATTTGATAAATAAATAATATATAAATTCTTTATTGATAAAAATGTCTCCAAAAACATATTACATTTTTACTCTTTAGGGCACACATGTCTAACAAATAACCCTAAAAATCTATTAAAAAAATCAAAGATAAAAAAAGACCCAAGAAATAAACCAAAAAAAAAAAAAACAACCCAAGCATGTCACTTTCTTCTTCCTCTACACTATTACCATCGGTGATAGACCATGGTTGCCATCTATCATGACTGCCACATGCTCAGCTCCTTTAATGTTGGAGCTCTCTCGCGACCACCACAAAGCCTTGCCTCAGAGATCTTTCACGAGACCTAACTACTATAGTAGAAAAAAATATCCCAAAGTGCCACCCTTCATCAAAATAGAGGGAAAAAGAGAGGAGGAGGAGCCACTTCGACATCAATGCCATCGACACCCACGCGAGCCCTACTATGAGCTGTTGTACCCTTACATCATCATGAACGTAGACCCACCATGCCAAATCTAGGTGATGTCACCAAGCACTTACCCTGTCACAACTTAGATCTTCTTGCGAACTCATATTCATGTTACACCATTATCAAATTAGTTCACAAACTCAGATCAGTCATTGCACCTTTGTTTGTTTCTGTCGCCATCGAAGATCACAAAGCATTGCTTTGGAGATTGAGAACGGTTGCCATCAAAGATCCAGAAGAAAACGTAAAAGTTTCAATGATTTTTGCTACCATTAACTTGAACGGTAGCCAACGCCAGCTCCAAAGGTCATGAAGGGTGGCTGCCACTAGTTGTGAAAAAGAGGTTTTTCTTTTCTTTTTCTTTTTTTTAGGTCAAAGGAGAGATTTTCTTTTAAAATGTTTTGTAATTTTTATTTCAATTTTGTTGTTATTGTTGTTGTGGGCCTACAAGCTATGTGGAGGCTTTTGATTAGCTATTGGTGCTCAACTAGGCTAATTTTTTTTTTCAAATTGTTCTTTTTGTTTTAAAATGACATTTAAAAAAAATGCCTTCATGAATTGTCCACATGTGCAATTGACGTGACAACTGTTAAACAACTGTAAGTCAATTTAGTACTTTTGCACCTAAAACACGGAGTTAGGGACCAAATAATCCAAAAAAACAAAGAGGGGGATGAAAATCATAACTTTTGTAAAAAATTGGGGACTATCTAACTCATTAACCCTTAAAAACAAATGCCTTTTTACAAATTAAGAAAATGACCAAACTTTTTAAAAATTAGGGAAATGGTTTTTTCTATAACAATATATTATTGATTACAACCATGACATTACTTATTAACTATAGCTTATTGAAAAATTGACTTATTATTGATTTATTAATGATCTATCATTGATAAGCTAGTATATTATTGAGTGGAATTTGTTAGTCCTTAGCTAACATTGTTTAATCTTTGATAAACCAAAAAGGTAATCAATGATAAACTATCAAGTTAACAAGTGATAAACTAGATTGCAAATTTCCCACAAAATTTAGCATGTAGCAAATTTAGCATTAAAAATAGCATTACATTGGACGATTTTTTTGCCCTTAAATATTTAATTTATCATCGGCATGTCAATTTAGTATTATATTGGAGATGCTCTTAATTCGTGAATCCACGAGATTCATTCCACGATATTTGATATTTTTGAATTAGATTGGAGGTCTCATGGATTGGTTGCAAATTGAGATTTTTATATTTTATAATAACGAACTAGACTATGGACTAACCTTTAATTCATATAACATGATCCATAAACACCTTGGTGTCATCCTCATGAAAGAGCACCACTTATATCCTATTTGAGTTGGAATTGCGATTAAACAAGAAGTAGCATTTTTTTTTCAAACAAGGATGCAATTGGTATAAACAAACATATTTGATTTTAAATTAAAAGATGATATTACTTAAGGCTTTGACATCCTTAATTAATTACGAATTTATGCAATAATTTTGAAATCAATAAATTATGATACACAAAAGTCATATAATTTATATGCCATAAAAAATGAAGTCATATAATTTTTTGGTTAATTTTTGTGAAAAATAAAATAATTTTACTATAGGCTATGAAAAAAATATGACAATAGGTTTTCCCCTATAAATTATAACTATTGTTGTTGTTGCTGTTGTTGTCGTTGTTACTATGTTGTTGTTGTTGCTGTTATTGTTTTTCAAGTTTTTTTTTTGGGCTTTTTATTAGGCAATTTTATGGGAGAAATTGTAAGAAATAACAAAATTTTAAAACTAATGGAAGTAATTAGCATAATTAATTAATTTATTAATAAATAGCATTTTAAAAATTTTAAAAATTTAGTATTGTAGTTTTCTAATTTTATCCCAAATTCAATCAGCCCCAAGTTAGAAAACCCTAAACCAATTCCAAATTAGAATCCCTCTCACCTTCCTCCCAACGACGATGGCATTGCTCCTCAGGTGACGAGGATGGTGATGATGACAATGCAAGCAACAGGTGCGACTCCGGAGATGACACCTTGGGTGACTCTAGCAATTGCTCTACTTGTTACATGACTCCGGTGATGGTGCCTGCCCCTCGTATGACTCTGAAGACAACTCCTACTCCTTTCACAACTTCGGTGATGGCTCTTGCTCCTCGTACGTCTTTGACAACGGCTCCTGCTTCTTATGTGACTCCAACGATGGCTCCTACTCTTCGTGCAACTCTGGAAACAATGGGTGCGACTGTGCCATCAGTAGTGGACTATGAGGTTGAGGCTGAAGTTCCATCGTGATTAATTAAAAGGTTAACTGAGAGAAGCCATTAATGGAGCTTAAAACAACACAAAGATTGAGAGAAACGATAATAGGAGATAGGGGCATGTAGGGAATCTTGAAATTTAAAATCCAAAAATATGCTACTATATCCTTTCTTTAAAATTGTGCTATTAATTTTTGTTCTCTCATATTATTATCGTATTTGTCTCTTTGTCCCTTTTTATGGAGGAGGAGTCAATTTTGCTTTCCTTTAAAGTATTGGCGTTTTAGTCATCAAATTAACTTATTTATGGTCTGAATAGCAATGAGAAGCTCTATATTGCGTACTACAAATTTTTAGTATAGGCAATCTGAGAGCATAAGGCTAAAATTTTTATTCGATAACTAAAAGACCATGCTCCACTGATGAAGCAAAATTGTCTTTTCCACCTTAAAAATTCCCTTATTATTATTATTGTCGTTGTTTTTTTAGGAAATACTATAGTGGAGTGCAACAAAATTTTCCATTAGTGGAGAATTTTTGTTGGGATCATTAGATTTAAAATCCATAGTTTAAAATACTTTGATCTATAGAAAAAAATTTATCCTATTAAATCTAACCCATTCATCCAATTAGATTTAGATCTTAGCCCTTTAACACAAAAAGCCTACCATCACAAAAATTTCAGATTTGAAATGGAGAGCAACTTCCCAAGTTCCACTACTGTCCATCTCCATCACAACCGATCTCCACCTTAGCCTCAATATCTGTCGATCTCCTCCTTAATCCCCCATATTTGCCGATACCGAGATCAATCCCCATATATGCTGACTCCACCTACGTCGTGCATGACACCTATGTCACGCCTCATTACACCAAAGTTTTGAACGGAGGAACCTTTGCGCTTGTGGTGCTCGCACCGATAGGCTCCCTCATAGTCGTCGCTCACCTCACCACTAATGAACTTTATAGGGTGGGTCTCGAGAAGAGCAAGCTTGAGGCAAAGATGATGGTAGGCAAGTAGTAGTTAGCGGACGGTGATGGGCTGCAAGACCACACCGACTGGCTGACCGTGAGACGAATGCCAAGACCCATGCTCACAAGGGTGAACGTTGAAATCCACACTCTTGCCGGCGGTGCTCTCTCATCGTCAGAATCTAAGTTTTAGTTGAAGCTTCTCTCTCTCTTTTGTATTATGAAGTTAATTTGTATTTGGAAAATGATTGGATATTAATTGTGTTATTGAAAGTTGTAATTTAGAACATGATTTGTTGTAATTTAGAACATGATTTGTGTTTTGAAAATTAATTGGGCATTAATTGTGTTATTGAAAGTTGTATTTTGGAACTTAATTTGTGTTTTGAAACTGTGTATTTTAAAGTTTGTATAGAAATTGTGAAGTTAATTTGTGTTTTTTAAGTAAAAGTTAATTTTTGTTTTGACTAAAATTAATTTGTAAAATTTGTTCATTAGTTTGATTTTTAATTTGTAAAATCAATTTATGTATTTGTGTGAGATTTTATAATTGTAATACTAGGTTTAATTTTATGATTAAAGTAAAAAATTATTGTCATAAATTGTTAACAAATTAACTTACAATTTGTTTATTAAAAAAATAATCTGAAAAAAATTCCTCGTTCATAAGAATAAATATTTGCAACAATCATTTCGAAAAAAATTAAGATTCGCATAGGATATTTTTATAAGTTACAAGATGGAGTGCGAATTAAATTTTGATAGAATTATATGGTTGTTTTTGTAATTATTGATATTCAACTCAAGTTATAATCTGATGTAAAAGAGACTACACAAACTGTTTCCAAACTCTTCCTAAGATTGTTTCTCTACCTTTAGATTGTTCTCCATCAGCGGAGAATGAAACCATTCTCCACCATAAATGTCTTCTTTTTTTTCTGTGCATTTTAAGGATTCTTTTTTTGATAAGACACTTTTAAGGATCTCTAGTTAAGTATATTCCAGCTGGCAATGTTTAAATCTGGTAAACCGAAAAAAGAGAAACGTGCCGTAAATTAGTTTTTCAGCAGCGACGAGAAAATCGCCCCACGTATCTTTGTTGAAAATGACAAAACATTAATATGCAAGTCTTTTTGGGAATGTGGCCGCCCCTGATGTCATAAAATGTTGAGGTAATTGACGTTAGGAAAGATGCCACTCAAGACTTGGACATTAGAGCTTCTCGGTGCATTGGATGCTGTGTTTAACTTCTGATATTGTCCGTTTGTAGAAAAGAATAGGTAAATACAATATAACCAGATAGTAAGAGAATTTATGACTCTGTATAGTTGACACTCTTAACTTCTTGTTCTGTGTGGTGTCTTCCTCACTAGTGGGGAAATGGCGGAGACAGAAACGAGAAGGAAAAGAAGAAGAAGCAGTGGTTTGGTTTTTGCAGTTAAAGAAGAGAGGTTTGAGCTTTCATCTGTGGCTCCTCCAATAACTTTGCTTGAGTTCTCACGTGCTCGGACACACTTCAAGAGCATCAGCTGCCATATTTGTTTTTGTCATAATTATTAAACCTTAAAACTTGTAAAAATAATTTTAAATTAAAATATTTAAAAAGTAAGAATGTTGAAATTATTGAAGCAAAAAGTCAATCTATTAACCAATAGCAATCAAATACTAAATTTTCTAAATGTTAAACTTTGTGATAAATTTGTCACAAAGTTTAACATATAGCAAATTTTGCATTAAAAATAGCTTTACATTGAAGAGTTTTTTATACTCAAATATCAAATTTACCATTAGCATATCAATTTAATATTATATTGGAGATGTTCTTAATTCATGAATTTGCAAAAATCAATCCATGACATTTGATATTTTTAAATTAGATTAGAGGTCTCACGGATTGATTGCAAATTGAGATTTTTACATTATATAGTAACATACTAGATATGAACTAACCCCTAATTCATATAATACAATCCATAAACACTTTGGTTCATCTTCTTGATAAAGCACCACATATATCCTATTTGAGTTGGAATTACGATTAAACAAGAAGTAGCTTTTTTTTTTTTCAAATGATTAGATTTTAAATTTAAAGTTGATATGACTTAAGACCCTGACATGCTTAATTAATTAATTACAAGTTTATGAAGTAATTTTGAAATCAATAAATTATGATACTTGAAAAATGTACGACTTCATAGCTTTTCCTATAGTTACAATTAATAAAAAATATATCATAATTTCGAGAGGTTTTTTGTTCTTGTTGTTATTATTATAATATTATAATTATAATTTTTGTTGTTGTTTTTTGAGTTTGTTTGGGGTTTTATTAGGCAATTTTTATGGGAGTATTTGTAAAAATAACAGATTTTTAAAACTAATGGAAATAATTAGCATAATTAACTAATTTGTTAATAGATAGTCTTTTTAATTTTTTTCTAAAAAAAGTTTTAGTATCGTAGATTTCTAATTTTATCTTGGATTTAATCATCCCCAATTAGAAAACTCTAGCCCTAACCCCAATCCCAAATTAGAAATCCTCGCTCCTCCCTCCCAACGATGTCAGCACTGCTCCTACGGTGACAACGCAAACAAAGGGTGTGACTTAGGTGACGACTCCTCGGGCAACTCTAACGCGTGCTCGTTGGATGACTCCAACATCTGCTTTGTTCCTCACGTGAATCCGGTGACGGCATCGGCTCCTCACGTGACTCCAACAATAGCTCCTATTCCTCACACAACTCGAGTGACAATTCCCACCCCTTGTGCGACTTCGGCAATAGCTCTTGCTCCTTGCGTGACTCTGGCAACGATGGGTGCGACTGTGCTATTAATAGTGGACTGCGAGGTTAAGGCCGAAGTTTCATTGCCATTAATGGAGAGATTAATTGAGAGGAGCAATTGATGGAGCTTGAAACAATATAGAGATAGAGAGAAACGATAATAGGAGACGGGGCATGTAAGGAATCTTGAAATTTAAAAATCCAGAAGAGTGCCACTAATTTCCTTTCTTTAAAATTGTTCTATTAATTTTTATTCTCTCCTCTTGA
Organism: Artocarpus hirsutus; assembly: GCA_946598075.1. Taxonomy (NCBI): domain Eukaryota; kingdom Viridiplantae; phylum Streptophyta; class Magnoliopsida; order Rosales; family Moraceae; genus Artocarpus; species Artocarpus hirsutus. The sequence goes on along the minus strand of CAMOHE010049748.1, from coordinate 5,922 downwards.
TATATTATATGACTCTTTGTCCCTTTTTATGGTGGAAGAGGCAATTTTGCTCCCTTTTGAAGTATTAGTGTTTTAGTTGTTAGATTTAACTCTTTTTACAGTCTGATCTACGATAAAAAGCAATTTTGTATTGCGTGCTGTAAATTTTTAATGTGGATAGTTTGAGAGCATACTATTAATATCTTATAGGGTGTTTGAGAGCATTAGTTAGAACCAATTTTGATTGAAAACACAGTAATATGCGAGTACTTATACTATAGCAACCAAAGGTTTTGTGTCTAACTCATATTGCCAAACACCATATTAATTCGACGAGTAAAACACCATGGTCTACTGGTGAAGCAAAATTATCTTCTCCACTATAAGAATTCTCTTTTTATTATTATTTTTGTTTTGGGAAACGCTATAGTGGAGTGCAACAAAATTCTGCACTAGTAGAAAATTTTTGTGAGGACCGTTCGATTTAAAATCTACAGTTCAAAATAAATTGATCTATA
>CAMOHE010049746.1:0-10579 GCA_946598075.1 Artocarpus hirsutus | reverse complement strand
GTTGGTATGATCAATGGACGAGATTGTTCAGGAATACCCTTATATGTGATAGCAAAGGTTGAGCTCACTAAGGTTAACACATTTTTAGAAAGATACATATGTGGCCCAAGTGGGAGATTGTTAGAAAATAATTTTTCATGTGGGCACACATATGTAATTAAATGTTATTTAATGCTATCTTAAAGTCAAGCCTAAATTAAAGTGATATAATTAAGATAAAGTTAAAAGGCTTTATTGGGTATTAAAAATAATGTATGGGTTATTTTATAAATATTATATGTGTAGATACCAATTTGTAATTTTCAGATTTTATGATGGGCGAAACTAGAAATACACTAAAATAACAAAAGTTATTTATTCTGGTTATGGTCCCCAATTCATACGTACGTTTTATTCTTCCTGCTTCTTTGGAAATCCCATCTTCCTTGAAGTTTCATAAGGAGTACGTATTGGATTGGAAGACGATAACCCAAGTTTATTCAGTGATCATGAATCCAGGTACGCTTCCACAGTTTGGTATGATTCTTCTCAATAATTTAACATGAACGATCTTGTAGAATTTGGTTCTAACATCACCACTCATGCACCGCATTCAAAAGAGGATTGAAATTTCAAAATAGGATTCAACTGCGGCTAGCTAGTCGACATACGGGCTTGGGCTGACTGTTGTTGTGCCATAGATATTTGTGGCATTCATCATCGGAGAAGAGTGCGAAGAAAGTGTTAATTTAAAATTTTCCTTTAGATTAAATAAAAGTAAAAAAATAATAATATAGGCTTAAAAGATAACAAATCTAATATATAACAACCAACAATATTTTTATTTCTTTAACAAAATAATAACAAGCAATGCTTTTATGGGAGGCCGGTTTGATGAATGCCTGCGAATGGTAATGTGTGAAAATGAAAAGACAATTTACAAGGGTAAAAAATTGAAAAGAATATAGTAATAAATTGTAACACCCAGAAATTAATTAAATAATATTAAAGTGTAAAATAATAAATTAGTGTGCTATAATAAGTGTTTTAAACTCAAATTTATCACTTTGTGAAAATTAAGAAAAACTTTGTGTTATTTTACTCTTTCAATGATTTTAAATCATATTAAATTGTTTTTAATTGTTAATTGAAATTTTAACAAAGCAGTTTGATTTGAAAATAGTGTACTGTTGCACACAGTCCTGTGCAACCACTTCTCTCTTCTTCTATTTATTTTATCACTCTCTCTCTCTTGCTCTCATTTCTCTCTCGCCCCCTCTCTCCTCTCTCTCTCGGTTTTCCCTCTCTCTCTCCCATTCTCTCTCAAAATTTTGAAACAAAATCAGATTTCAAGCTTTGGGATTGTGGATTGAAGGCTCGGGAACGCGATTGAGCGACCATAAACTCGAATCAAAGTTTAATCCAAGGTTAGTTTTCACAATTTCTAAACTTTTTTAATTTTTCAATTTTTCTTGCATTTTGAAATCTAAGCTTTTCTAAGCTCAGAAAACTTTCAATCTAGGTTAAATGAACTTAGGATGACTAAAATGCAAACTTTGTTTCATCAAAAACGGATTTAAATCAAGATTTTTTATTTTTCTCTATTTTTGGATTTATTTGAAAATTTTGTTTAAAACTTGTTTTGAACCATTAAAAAGTAATCTACTATGTTTTTCTATTGTTCACGATCATTATCCATGCCTAAGAATTGAGAAAACAGGTTAAATTTGAAGATTTGGGCTCGGGAAAGCCGAGACCCGTGCGTAGAAATTTCTAGAATTTCCTAGATCGACATGCCGAACTTGATCTTCGGCAGGCTGGATTCATCCAACCGGTAGGCCGAACCTAGGAAAGTTTGGCTGACCGGACTTGGACCTTCGGCAGGCCAAACTGCATAGTTCGGCCGGCCGAACCAGGGCGACCGGGTATGGTGCAATTTTATGATTTTTCACCTGTTTTCACTATTTTGAACCCCGATTGAAATTCTAACTTTATAAAATGATTTTATAAACCTAAATGACACACTAGGACACCGTGAGATGATTTAACAACCTAGAATATCTCAGATTAGATACTAATAGACCTAGTTTTTATTTAAGGTTGTGCGTGGATCCGCGGAGCTAACGTATAGCAGACCGGGATTACGGTGTGGGACACCAGCATGAGTATTGAGGTAGGACTTCTACCCCTTTTTTGGTAGCCAATTTTAAATGTTTTGACCTCAAAGTGATTTTTAATAAAATATTTTTCAATGATTGGTTAAAAAATAATTTCTTGTAAACCGTTTTCCTAAACAGTAGATTGGGGTATTTTCATAATAAACCTCATAATAAATGTTAATGATTATATTTGGTAAATAGAGATTTTCAATTATGAAAAGACATATGGGCATGATGCCATATCAGAGATCGGGTCGTGTAGTGAACGACCTTGGGGGAAGGTCCTGAAACCCAATTGGGCCACTTTGGTGGTGAATATTATAATTTGCCTGAAATGATAAAAAGGTACTCTTGATAAACTATTTCTAGTATACTTTTGTTAAACGAAAGTACTTATTAAATTTTATTATATTTATTAAGAAATGTTCTATTAAACTATTTATCTATTTATTTTAAAAATATAGTCCTACTGAGCCTTTCGTTCACATTTTACTTGTTTTAAAATCTTACCCTTAGGTGGATATCAGCTTAGGATCGGAGAAGAGTCCGCTGACCGGACTTGCGACTAGTAGAAGATTCTGGTAAGTTGTATCATAGAGATTCAAGGCATGTAAGATCTTAACTTTTCTTTTACTTCTAGACTATAGTTGTGTTGTAATATTGTCGGCACTACATGTGTGTGCACCAGATGTAGGTCAGTGGACCCATTCTCGCCTCATCCCTTTAGTTTTGTTATTTATGTTTTGTTTTAGTAACTTATTTGTTTATTTAAATATTATGATTGCTCATCACAAAAGATTTTAAAATCATCACATTTTTATTTATAAATTTAATTCCTAAAACCTAATTTTATCTAAATCTCTATTTAATTAACTTAATTAATCCACTATGTCACCTCCCGTACTCCGGGGCATGACAGAATGGTATTAGAGCTCAAGGTTATGAACCTTGAAAATTATGCACACATAGGTACGACAATGAGATACCACTGACAGTCCAAATTTATTTTCAAAAGTGAGAGAATGGCACCTAGACGTTGTTCGACAGCCGATGCCAAGTTTGGAAATGATGAGGGCATGATGAGGGCCATGTTTGCTGCATTTCGATGATGGCAGCTAAGGCAAGGCTGGATGAATCTGAGGCTAGTCACCGGCATTCGTATTTTAAGGAATTTTGACGTGCATCTGTACTAACTTTTGACAGAACTGGGGACCCACAGGTGGAGTATTGGTTAGACTCGATCGTGAAGCATCTGGATACTTTCAGTGTGCCAGCGGAGTATTGTGTAGAATTTACGGCATATAACTTCGAAGGTGGTGCTAATACCTGGTGGAAGCAAGCAAAGCGCCTGAAAAATAATGGTAATATCAGTTGGGATAGATTCGAGGAGCTGTTCTACTATCGGTATTTTCCACAGGGATACAGGGATCAAAAGGCGACAGAATTCTATAGGTTGCAGCAGGGAGACATGTCAGTTCGGGAATACGAAGCGAAGTTCAATGAGTTGCCTAGGTTTGCTCCCTCAGTAGTGGCATCTGAGCGTGAGAAGTGTATCAAATTTCAGGAAGGACTCAAAGCCCTTATTCGACGACAGATAGTTACTCTACGACTCAACAACTTTGGAGAGCTTGTGTCATCAGCGATATCAGTGGAGAATGATTACGCGTAGTATTGTGAGAATAGAGCCAAGACATCAGGAGGACCACAGAGGAGCGGTAGGAGGAGCGTTAGCAGTCGACCAACTCCAGGAAAGGACAAGCAGGGTGGCGTGAATAGCGGCAGTAGCAGTTCATCTAGTAGCGGGCGCAGCAACCCCTACAGTTTTCGTTGTCATTTTTGCCACCAACCAGGACACATCAAGAGGAATTGTCCAATCAGGAGTGCTTGCCTAGGACTTCAGATCAGAGAAGGAGTTAGTCGTCAGCCCTAGCTTCAGACTTTACTTCAGTCACAGCAGTATCCTCAGCTTCTATTCCATCAGTTCTCTCCTCAGCATATGTCATATCCAGTGCAAGAACACCAACCGCAGAACTTTCAACATAACGTCCCTCAGTACCGAGCATCGAGTACAGCCAGTGTGCAGTCGCCATCATCGCAGCAGTATCAACCAATTAATTCAGGACCTAGCAATATTAGTAGAGGAAAAGGGAAAGTTCCAGTACAGGTTCACATGATGACATCAGGGAGTTCAGATGCCCAGACGAGTAACGCAGTGGTCGATGGTACAATCATGGTTTCTCAGTCTTTAGCACACGTGTTGTTTGATACTGGTGCTACTCATTCTCTCATTTCGAGCTCATTTGTACATGCCTTGGGATTAGAGATAGAAGAGTTTAGTGAACCCTTAGTTATAGCTTCACCCTTGGGGCGGGTGTGTGTGAATAGTATTTGTAAAGCTTGTAAAATAAAGATTGGGGATGAGATTTTAAAAAGTGATTTGATTGTAATCCCCATGAGAACCTATGATGTAATCCTAGGGATGGACTGGTTGTCCAGATACAGTGCAGTAGTGGACTGCCAACTTAGGAAAGTAACCCTAGTGTCTAATAGGGAGACAGTAATCACCTACCAGGGTGGTGGTGATCGGTTAATGAGTGAGCGTCATGTTAGGGCATGTCTCGAAGGGCGGAAGAACGCAGTTTATTATGCTATCTTCATGGACTTGGAAGGAGAGCCCAGTGTTTCGAGAAGATGTGTAGTGATTCTAGTGGTAGATGAACTTGAGGATGTCTTCCCCGACGAGCTACAAGGATTACCACTACATTAGAAAATCAAATTTGGTATTGAATTATTTCCAGGAACAACACCAATTTCTATAACACCTTACCGGATGGCACCGACAGAAATGAAGGAACTCAGAAGGCAGCTTTAGGAACTTGTTGATAAGGGATACATTCGGAATAGCACATCACCATGGGGAGCACCAGTTTTGTTTGCAAAGAAACATGATGGAACTCTCAGGTTGTGTATAGATTATCGACAGCTAAACCAGGTCACAGTGAAGAATAAGTATCCTCTACCCAGAATCGACGAGCTATTTGATCAGTTTGGAGGCTTGCGGTACTTTTCACAGATAGATTTGAGATCAGGATATCATCAACTTAGGATTAAGGAAGAAGACATTCCTAAGACAGCTTTCAGGACTCGGTATGGACATTTTGAATTTCTGGTGATGTCGTTTGGATTAACGAACGCTCCGGCAGCTTTCATGGATTTGATGAATAGGATATTTAGGCCCTACCTGGATCAGTTCATGATCATGTTCATCGACGACATCTTGGTTTATTTTAAGACTTGGGAGGAGCATGAGCAGCATCTTAGGATCGTGCTTCAGACTTTGCGAGAACACTAGTTGTATGCCAAGAAGGAAAAGTGTGAGTTTTGGTTGACAGAGGTCAAATTTCTAGGTCATGTCATCTCCAAGCATGGTATTTCGGTGGATCTGTCAAAGATAGAAGCCATAGTGGATTGGGAACGACCGAGGAATGTGGTAGAGATCCGCAGCTTCTTAGGACTCGTAGGATACTACAAGAAATTTGTGAAGGACTTCTCGAAGATAGTAGCACTGTTGACAAGGTTGATTAGGAAGAATGTCAGATTCAAGTGGAATGAAGAATGTGAGCTCGCCTTTCAAGAATTGAAGAATCGGCTGGACTCAACACCAGTGTTGATCATTCCCAGCAGTGGCAAGCCATATGAGGTTTATACGGATGCTTCAGGACGTGGATTTGGGTGTGTGTTGATGCAGCATGAACGAGTAGTAGCATATGGATCGAGACAGTTAAGACCTCATGAACAGAATTACCCTACTCATGACTTAGAGCTCGTAGCAGTAATTCACGCGTTGAAGATCTGGAGATGTTATTTGTATGGAGCAACATTTCAGGTTTTCTCTGACCACAAGAGCTTGAAGTATTTGTTTACTCAAAGGGATTTGAACCTGAGACAGCGGAGATGGATAGAATACATGGAGGATTACGATTTCACATTACAGTACCATCCTGCGAAAGCTAATGTCATCGCGGATGCGCTCAGCCAAAAATCTTCAGGAATTCTTGCATGTTTGGCTCTTGAAGATTGGAAAATAGATGCGACAGTAAGTGAGTTTGGGCTACAGTATCATGAAGACTACGATCGCATTTCGGTGTATCACATGAAAATGACCCCAGCTCTTATTTAGACGGTGAAGCAGAACCAGTGGCAAGACCAGCATCTTTAGGGAATCTGGACACGAATTTAGAATGGAGAGCAGTTTAAAGAATGGAGGATACATGCAGATGGATCATTGTACTTCAGGGAGCGTCTAGCAGTTCCAGCAATTGTAGAAGTAACGAAGGCTATAATGGACGAAGCTCACAAGTCTCAGTTCGCCATTCATCTAGGAAGCACGAAGATGTATCATGACTTGAAGAGGCACTATTGGTGGAGAGGTATGAAGAAGGACATTCGAGAATACGTGGCCAAGTGTGCGACTTGTCTTCAGGTGAAAGCTGAGCATCAGAAGCCAGGTCAGCTTCAACCACTTCCTATTTCAAGGTGGAAATGGGAGCACGTGACGATGGATTTTCTTACCGGATTGTCGAGGACAGAGCAGCAGCATGATGCAATTTGGGTCATGGTCAATAGATTGATGAGGTCAGCTCATTTCATTCCGTTCAGATCGATGTGTTCAAGGAGGATTCTTGGGGAATTGTATCTACAGAACATAGTAAGATTGCATGGAGTTTCTTTGTCCATCACATCAGATAGGGATACAAGGTTTAGTGCCAAGTATTGGAGGAGCTTCCAGGAGGCTATGGGCACAGATTTAAACTTCAGCACAACGCTTCATCCTCAGACTGATGGACAGTCCAAGCGGGTTATTTAGATTCTTGAAGACATGCTACGAGCTTGTGCATTAGACTTCGACGGGAACTGGATGAAATACTTGCATCTGGTAGAGTTCGTATACAACAATAGCTATCAATCGAGTATTGGTATGGCACTGTTTGAAGCATTATATTGATGACCGTGTCGATTACTAGTGTGTTGGGCCGAACCGAAAGATAGAGTTATTCTTGGACCGGATGTCGCAAAAGCAATGAGAAGGTTGTCGTGATTCGGGATCGACTGAAGGTAGCTCAGAGTCGACAGAAGAGTTACGCAGATAAGAGACGTCGACCCTTGGAATTCGAGGTTGGAGATTTTGTACTGCTGAAGTATCACCCCATAAAGGCATTTTGCGATTCGAAGTGAAAGGAAAACTCACGCCAAGATATGTTGGACCGTTCGTGATTGCTCAATGTGTTGGTGTGGTTGTTGATCGACTTAACCTTCCTCCAGAACTTTTGCATGTTCATGACGTAATTCATGTGTCAATGCTTTGGAAGTGTCCACCTGAGCAGGATAAGATTATTTCGTTCTAAGACGTACAGATTCAGGAAGACACGACATATGAAGAAGTGCCGATCTAGATTATCGATCGTAAAGTGATTAGTTTGCGTCGTCGTGAGATCTCGTTAGTTAAGGTCGTGTGGCAGCCACTTGGGAATTAGAGTCGAGTATGCTGGAGTTGTATCTGCATTTGTTTAGTTTTTGAATCGATTTGTAAATTTTGAGGATGAAATTTCTTTTAGGGGTGGAGAGTTGTAATACCCATAAATTAATTAAATGATATTAGAGTGTAAAATGGTGGATTAGTGTGCCATAATAAGTGTTTTAAACTCAAATTTACCACTTTGTGAAAATTAAGAAAAACTTTGTGTTATTTTACTCTTTCAATGATTTTAAATCATATTAAATTGTTTTTAATTGTTAATTGAAATTTTAACAAAGCAGTTTGATTTGAAAATAGTGTACTGTTGCACACAGTCCTGTGCAACCACTTCTCTCTCTCTTTCTATTTATTTTATCACTCTCTCTCTCTTGCTCTCATTTCTCTCTCGCCCCCTCTTTCCTCTCTCTCTCCCATTCTCTCTCAAAATTTTGAAACAAAATCAGATTTCAAGCTTCGGGATTGTGGATTGAAGGCTCGGGAACGCGATTGAGCAACCACAAACTCGAATCAAAGTTTAATCCAAGGTTAGTTTTCAAAATTTCTAAACTTTTTCAATTTTTCAATTTTTCTTGCATTTTGAAATCTAAGCTTTTCTAAGCTTAGAAAACTTTCAATCTAGTTTAAATGAACTTAGGATGACTAAAATACAAACTTTGTTTCATCAAAAACGGATTTAAATCAAGATTTTTTATTTTTCTCTATTTTCGGATTTATTTGAAAATTTTGTTTAAAACTTGTTTTGAACCATTAAAAAGTAATCTACTATGTTTTTTTATTATTCATGATCATTATCCATGCCTGAGAATTAAGAAAATAGGTTAGATTTGAAGATTTGGGCTCAGGGAAGCCGAGACCCATGCGTGAAAATTTCTGGAATTTCTCAGATCGACAGGCCGAACTTGATCTTCGGCAGGCTAGATTCATGTGTTCGGTAGGCTGGATTCATTCAACCGGTAGGCCAAACTTTGAAAACTTCGACCGACCGAACTTGGACCTCCGGCAGGCCGAACTGCATAGTTCAGCCTGCCGAACCAGGGCAACCGGCAGGTCGACCAAGCATGGTGCAATTTTGTGATTTTTCACCTGTTTTTACTATTTTCAACCCTGATTGAAATTCCAACTTTATAAAATGATTTTATAAACCTAAATGGCACACTAGGACACCGCGAGATGATTTAACAACCTAGAATATCTCGGATTAGATACTAATAGACCTAGTTTTCATTTAAGGTTGTGCGTGACCTGTAGAGCTAACGTATAGCGGATCGGGATTACGGTGTGAGACATCGGCACGAGTATTGATGTAACAACCCAATATTTTAATGCACTAGAAATGCATTAAATTGAGGATTATATTGAGGCAAAAAACGTGATTTAAGGAAAAGTACTGTATAATAACATGAAAATTATACGATATTGGAATAATACAGTGTAAGAAAAATACACTGATGAAATTATGCAGCATGCAAATTACACTGTAAAAGTAATGCAGTGTAAGAATTGGACTGTTGTAAAGTCACACAGTATAAATCTCAGATTTTCTCTCTCCTTATTTTCTCTCTCTAGTTTCTCTCTCCTCACAAAAGTGAAGTTGAGATTTTGAGCTCCGTTTTTGACACCTCCTACACCGTTGGAAAGATCTCGATGAGCTGAGCTCAACGGTGTGCCGAGTAGCCCAAAAGGACGCCGAAAGAGGGCTCACGTGTCACCCAAAGTGGCGGTGAGACCCAAATTTCCTGAGCTAATTTCTCCTCCGTCTAACCACCAATCGAGGTGATTTTGGTCTCTATGGACTCAAGGTGAAGAGAGGAACAAGAAGGTATCTTTTTCCTAGCTCAATTCTGGCCGAAGAAGCCTCGTCGAAGTTGCCCTAGGGCAGCCTTGGCACCACCGCTGGAGCCGCCATCTTCGGTGGCGGTGAGGCACACCGCCCGTGCCAGAATGTTCAAAGGGGGCCGGGGATGAAAAGACCCACACCAATTGCACGATTCAACAGCCGTCGACCAGAGTTCCACCTACTCCGCCACCGACCGTAGTGAGCAACGACGATCTTGCCTGTCACGCCGCTGTTGTGCCAAATTGATGGCACGGTTATGCTCAAAAGAGCATGGGTAACGTGTAGGTGCCTTCAATTTCGTAAAATCTTGTCGGATGGACGGAGAACGACGTCTCCGTCGTGCGCCGCCTAGAGGGTAGGCGGAGTGTCACGCCCCGGAGTACGGGAGGTGACGTGGTGGTTTAATTAAGTTAATTAAATAAAGATTTGGTTAAAAACAGAGTTTAAAATTCAAATTTATAATTAAAAGTGAAAATTTTAAAAATTGTTTAAATAGAATAATTTAAGGAATTAAAACAAACCATTACAATAATTAAATAAATGAAAATAACATAAAACAGTTAAATATGGAGTGGAACGCGTATGGGTCCCACTGGCCCACATATTGTGCACACACATATAGTACTGACAATATTATGATACAACCACAGTCCGAAAATAAAGAAAGTTAAAATCTTACACGCCATGAATTGTAAATTAACCTACCAAATTCTTCTACTAATCGTAAGTCCGGTCGGCGGACTCTTCTTCGATCCTATACTGATATCCACCTAGGGTTAAGATTTTAAAACAAATAGAAATGTGAGCGAAAGGCTCAATAGGACTATATTTGAAAATTATTTAACTTTAAAAGAAATTTCTTAAAATCAGATAAACGTGTAAAAATGAACTGGAACCATCAACAGATAGATAATTAAATGAGAAATTCAATAAAATATAAACTTCCAAAAATAATTCAAATAAATCAACCAGAAAGAATACCGTTTTTCCTTTCTTGGGCAAACCATACATAACTCACCACCGTAGTGGCCCAGCTGGGTTTCGGGACTTGCCCCCAAGGTTGTTCAC